>PVKN010030009.1:0-12844 GCA_004027915.1 Capromys pilorides
AGTAGAATCTTGTAACTCTGTTATGTTAATAGAAGGTGTTTGTTGAGCTAACCGGATTCCCAAATCTTAGAAAATTTCTAGTCAGACTTTGTTCCTTTTTCTATATAAGCTGTTGGAAAATAAATCGCAGTATGCAGTTGCAACTACTGCCTTTGCTCTGCATCTCCCGTGTCCTGTTTGTAACCGCGGTTCGTTTGTTGCCCTTACCCAGGGACCCGAGCGCACTAGACGCTCACAGGGTACGGATGTCATTCTAAAAAGAACAGTATTACAAGTGTTTCACAGCATGCCCTCTGGTGAGTTAAAGCACTTGTGAATTTGCTTCACTTTCAACTGTTACTGCATAGAAACTGCACAAGTGTTCTTTCTTTCCCATTCATTCCTATCAGTGCAAGGGCGGTAGAGATACTTGTTACGTTCTCTTTCCCTGAGAACAGCACTGCGATTCTGCTGTGTGCTTTCTCTTTCTAACAGTGAGATCTCATTACACAGCAGCCAACTCATCTTCACAATGTGTGTGAAGGTAGCAACACCAAATTCTTCTCTCCGGTTTAGCTAAACATACAACTCCATCTGAAAATTCACTTTGGGTACGGATGTCATTTTAATAGGAACAGTATCCCAAGTGTTTCACAGCATGCCCTTTGGTGAGTTAAAGCATTTATGAAGTTGCGTCACTTTCAAATCTTACTGCACAGAAACTGCACAAGTATTCTTTCCTTTCAACTCATGCCTATGGGTGCAAGGCCGGTTGAGATACTTGTTACATACTCTTTCCCTAAGAAGAGCACTGTGATTTTGCTGTGTGCTTTCTGTTTCTGACAGTGAGTTCTCATTACACAGCAGCCAGCTCAACTCCACAACGTGTGTGAAGGTAGCAACACCAAACTCTTTCTCCGGTTTAGCTAAACACAAAACTGCAGCTAAATATTCACTTTAGGTACGGATGTCATTTTAATAGGAACAGTATCAAAAGTGTTTCACAGCATGCCCTTTGGTGAGTTAAAGCATTTGTGAACTTGCTTCAGTTTCAACTGTTACTGCACAGAAACTACACCAGTGTACTTTCTTTCCCATTCATTCCTATGGGTGCAAGGGCAGTAGAGCTACTTGTTACATAATCTTTCCCTAAGAACAGCACAGCGATTCTGCTGTGTGCTTTCTGTTTCTATCAGTGAGTTGTCATAACACAGCAGCCAGCTGAACTCCACAATGTGTGTGAAGGTAGCAACACCAAAGTCTTTTCTCAGGATTAGCTAAACACACAACTGCAGCTGAAAATTCACTTTGGGTACGGATGTCATTCCCAAAGGAACAGTATCGCAAGAGTTTCACAGCATGCCCTTTGGTGAGTTAAAGCATTTGTGAAGTTGCTTCACTTTCAAAAGTTACTGCACAAAAACTTCACAAGTGTTCTCTCTTTCCCATTCATTTCTATAGGTGCAAGGGCCGTAGAGATACCTGTAAACTTCTCTTTCGCTGAGAACAGCACCGTGATTCTGCTGTGTGCTTTATGTTTCTAAAAGTGAGTTCTCATTACACAGCAGCCAGCTCATCTCCACAATGTGTGTGAAGGTAGCAACACCAATGTCTTTTCTCCGGTTTAGCTAAACACACGACTACAGCTGAAAATTCCTTTGAGTATGGATGTCATTCTAAAAGGAACAGTATCCCAAGTGTTTCACAGCATGCCCTTTGGTGAGTTAAAGCATTTGTGAAGTAGCTTCAATTTCAACAGATACTGCACAAGTGTTCTTTCTTTCCCATTCATTCCTTCGGCTGCAAGGGCGGTAGAGATACTTGTTACATTCTCTTTCCCTAAGAACAGCACTGTGATTCTGCTGTGTGCGTTCTGTTACTAAGAGTGAGTTCTCATTACAAAGCAGCCAGCGCAACTCCACAATGTGTGTGAACGTAGCAACACCAATGTCTTTTCTCCGGTTTAGCTAAACACAGAACTCCAGCTGAAAATTCACTTTGGGTACTGATGTCAGTCTAAAAGGAACAGTATCCCAAGTGTTTCACAGCATGCCCTTTGGTGAGTTAAAGCATTTGTGAAGGTGCTTCACTTTCAACTGTTACTGCACAGAAACTGCACAAGAGTTCTTTTTTTCCAATTCATTCCTGTGGGTTCAAGGGCAGTAGAGATTCTTGTAAACTTCTCTTTCCCTAAGAACAGCACAGTGATTCTGCTGTGTGTTTTCTGTTTCTAAAAGTGAGTTCTCATTACACAACATCCCGCTCAACTCCACAATGTGTGTGAAGGTAGCAACATCAAAGTCTTTTATTCAGTTTAGTTAAACACAGAACTTCAGCTGAGCATTCACTTTGGGTACAGATGTCATTCTAAAGGGAACATTATCCCAAGTGTTTCACAGCACGCAGTTTGGTGAGTTAAAGCATTTATGAAGTTGCATCGCTTTCAACAGTTACTGCACAGAATCTGCACAAGTGTTCTTTCTTTCCTATTCATTCCTTTGGGTTCAAGGGCGGTAGAGATACTTGTTATATTCTCTTTCCCTAAGAACAGCACTGCGATTTTGCTGTGTGCTTTCTGTTTCTAAGAGTGAGTTCTCATTACACAGCAGCCAGCTCAACTCCACAATGTGTGTGAAGGTGGCAACACCAAAGTTCTTTCTCCAGTTTAGCTATACGCAGAACTCCAGCTGAAAATTTACCTTGGGAACGGAAGTGATTCTAAAAGGAACAGTATCCCAAGTGTTTCACAACACGCCCTTTGGTGAGTTAAAGCATTTCTGAAGTTGGTTCACTTTCAACTGTTACTGCACAGAACCTGCAAAAGTGTTCTTTCTTTCCCGTTTATTTCTATGGGTGCAAGGGCAGCAGAGATACTTTTAAACTTCTCTTTTGCTGAGAACAGCACAGCGATTCTGCTGTGTGCTTTCTGTTTCCAACAGTGAGTTCTCATTACACAGCAGCCAGCTCAACTCCACAATGTGTGTGAAGGTAGCAAAACCAAAGACTTTTCTCCAGTTTAGGTAAACACAGAACTCCAGCTCAAAATTCACTTTGCGTACGGATGTCATTCTAAAAGGAACAGTTTCCCAAGTGTTTCACATCATGCCCTTTGGTGAGTTAAAGCATTTGTGAAGTTGCTTCTCTTTCATCAGTTACTGCACAAATACTGCACAAGTGTTCGTTCTTTTGCATTCATTCCTATGAATGCAAGTGCGGTAGAGATACTTGTAAACTGCTCTTTCCCTAAGAACAGCACAGGGATTCTGCTGTGTATTTTCTTTTTCTAAGCATGAATTCTGATTACACAGCAGCCAGCTCAACTCCACAAGGTGTGTTAAGGTAGAAACACCAAATCCTTTTCTCAGGTTTAGCTAAGCACAGAACTCCACCTGAGAATTACTTTGGATACGGATGCCATTCTAAAAGGAACCGTATCTCAAGTGTTTCACAACACAGCCCTTCGTGAGTTGCAGCCCTTTTAAGTTGCTTCACTTTGAACTGTTACTGCACAATTGTTCTTTCTTTCCCATTCATTCAGATTGGTGCATGGGCGGTTGATATGCTTGTAAACTGCTCTTTCTCTCAGAACAGCACAGGGATTCTGCTGTGTGCTTTCTCTTTCTAACATTGAATTCTCATTGCACAGCAGCCAACTCAACTCCACAATGTGTGTCAAGGTAGAAACACCAAAGCCTTTTCTCCCGTTTAGCTAAGCACATAACTCCAGCTGAAAGTTCACTTTGGATATGGATGTCATTCTAAAAGGAACACCATCCCAAGTGTTTCACAGCATGCCCTTTGGTGAGTTAAAGCATTTGTGAAGTTGCTTCACTTTCAACTGTTTCTGCACAGAAACTGCACAAGTGTTCTTTCTTTCCCATTCATTGCTATTGCTGCAAGTGCCGTAAAGATACTTGTAAACTGCTCTTTCCCTTACAGCAGCACAGGGATTCTGCTGTGTGCTTTCTGTTTCTAACAGTGAATTCTCATTACACAGCAGCCAGCTCAGCTCCACAATATGTGTTAAGGTAGAACCACCAAAGCCTTTTCTTCGGTTTAGCTAAGCAGAGAACTCATGCTGAAAACTCACTTTGGATACAGATGCCATTCTTAAAGGAAAAGTTTCTCAAGTGTTTCACAGCATGGCCCTTGGTGAGTTAAAGCATTTTTGAAGTTGTTCACTTTCAACTGTTACGGCGCAAAAACTGCACAAGTGTTCTTTCTTTCCCATTCATTCCTATGGGTGCAAAGGCGGTAGAGATACTTGTAAACTGCTCTTTCCCTAAGAACACCACCGGGATTCTGCTTTGTGCTTTCTATTTCTAACAGTGAATTCTCATTACACAGCAGCCAGCTCAACTCCACAATGTGTGCGAAGGTAGAAACAGCAAAGCCTTTTCTCTGCTTTAGCTAAGCACAGAACTTCAGCTGAGAGTGCACTTTGAATATGGATGTCATTGTAAAGGGAACAGTATCCCAAGTGTTTCACAGCATGCCCTTTGGTGAGTTAAAGCATTTCTGAAGTTGATTCACTTTCAACTGTTACTGCACAAGTGTTCTTTCTTTCGAATTCATTCTTATGGGTGCAGGAACGGTAGACATACTTCTAAACTGCACTTTCCCTAAGAACATCACAGAGATTCTGCTGTGAGCTTTCTGTTTCTAACAGTGAATTCTCATTTCACAGCAGCCAGCTCATCTCCACAATGTGTGTGAAGGTAGAAACACCGAAGCCTTTTCTGCTGTTTAGCTAAGCACACAACTCCAAAGAACATTCGCTTTGGATACGAATGTCATTGTAAAAGGAACCGTATCCGAAGTGTTTCACAGCATGCCCTTTGGTGAGTTAAAGCACTTGTGAAGTTGCTTCAGTTTCAACTGTTACTTCACAGAAACTTCACAATTGTTCTTTCTTTCCCAATTCTTTCCTATGGGTGCAAGGGTATTAGAGATACTTGTAAACTGCTCTTTCCCATCGAACAGCACAGCGATTCTGGTCTGTACTTTCTGTTTCTAACAGTGAATTCTCACTACAGAGCAGCCAGCTCAACTCCACAATGTGTGTGAAGGTAGAAACACCAAAGCCTTTTCTCCGGTTTAGCTAAACACAGTACTCCATCTGAAAATCCACTTTGGGTACGGATGTCATTCTAAAAGGAACAGTATCCCAAGTGTTTCACAGCATGCCCTTTGGTGAGTTACAGCATTTGTGAAGTTGCTTCACTTTCAACTATTACTGCACAGAAACTGCACATGTGTTCTTTCTTTTCCATTCATTCCTATGGTTGCAAGGTCGGTAGAGATACTTGTAAACTGCTCTTTCCCTAAGAACAGCACAGGAATTCTTCTGTGTACTTTCTGTTTTTAACAGTGAATTCTCATTACACAGCAGCCAGTTCAACTCCACAATGTGTGTCAAGGTAGAAACACCAAAGCCTTTTCTGCGGTTTAGCTAAGCACAGAACTCCAGCTGAACATTCACTTTGGATACGGATGTCGTTCTAAAAGGAACAGTATCCCAAGTGTTTCACAGCATGCCCTTTGGTGAGTTAAAGCATTTGTGAAGTTGCTTCACTTTCAGCTATTACTGCACAGAAACTGCACATGTGTTCTTTCTTTCCCAGTTCTTTCCTATGGGTGCAAGGGCGGTAGAGGTACTTGTAAACTGCTCTTTCCCTAAGAACACCACAGCGATTCTGCTGTGTACTTTGTCTTTCTAACTGTGAATTGTCATTACACAGCAGCCAGCTCAACTCCACAATGTGTGTGAAAGTAGAAACACCAAGCCTTTTCTCCGGTTTAGCTAAGCACAGAACTCCAGCTGAGAACTCACTTTGGATATGGATGACATTCTAACAAGGACAGTATCCCAAGTGTTTCACAGCATGCCCTTTGGTGAGTTAAAGCATTTGTGAAGTTGCTTCACTTTCAACTGTTACTGCACAGAAATTGCACAAGTGTTCGTTCTTTTCCATTCATTCCTATGAGTGCAAGTGCGGTAGAGATACTTGTAAACTGCTTTTACCCTACTAACAGCACAGGGATTCTGCTGTGTACTTTGTCTTTCTAAAAGTGAATTCTAGTTACACAGCAGCCAGCTCAACTCCACAATGTGTGTGAAGGTAGAAACCCCATAGCCTTTTCTTTGGTTTAGCTAAGCATAAAACTCCAGCTGAGAATTCACTCTGAATACGGATGTCATTCTAAAAGGAACAGTATCCTAAGTGTTTCACAGCATGCCCTTTGGTGAGTTAAAGAATTTGTAAAGTTGCTTTACTTTCAACTGTTACTGCACAGAAACTGCACAAGTGTTCTTTCTTTCCCATTCACTCCTATGGGTGCAAGGTCGGTAGCGATACTTGTAAACTGCTCTTTCCTTAAGAACAGCACAGGGATTCTGCTGTGTGCTTTCTGTTTCTAACAGTGAATTCTCTTTACACAGCAGCCAGTTCAAGTCCACAATGTGTGTGAAGGTAGAAACACCAAAGCCTTTTTTCCTGTTTAGCTAAGCACCGAACTCCAGCTTAGAATTCACTCTGGATACGGATGTCATTCTAAAAGGAACAGTATCCTAAGTGTTTCACAGCATGCCCTTTGGTGAGTTAAAGCATTTGTGAAGTTGCTTCACTTTCAACTGTTTCTGCACAGAATCTGCACAAGTGTTCTTTCTTTCCCATTCATTACTATGGGTGCAAGGGCGGTAGAGATACTTGTAAACTGGTCTTTCCCTAAGAACAACACAGGGATTCTGCTTTATGCTTTCTTTTTCTAAGTGCCAGTTCTTATTTCAAAGGAACCTGTTGAGCTCCACAATGTCTGCGAAGGAAGAAACACAAAAGCTGTTTCTGCCGTTTAACTAAACACAGAATTCCAGCTCAAAATTGATTTTTAATTTGATTGTAATCGTCAGAGGTACCATTTCCCAAGTGTATCATACCATGCGTTTTGGTGAGAAAGTCATTTGTGAGCTTGCTTTATTTTCCACTTTTACTACAGATAAGGTACACAGGTATTTTTTCCTACCATTCACTCTTAGGTTTGAAAGAGTGCTAGTGACACAAATCTCTCTTTCCCAAAGTACAGCACAGGGATTCTGCTCTGTGTTTTCTTTTTATCAAAGTGCATTCTTAATGCAGAAAAGGCAGCTAAAGTCCACAACATCTATGAAGCTAACAACACGAAAGCTGTTTCTCTGGTTCAGTTAATCACAGAACTGCATCTGAAAATCCACTTTTGATTAGGGTGTAATTGTATTAGGTCCAGTATCCCAAGGGCACCAAAGCGTGTCGTTTGGTGAGCAAAAGCATTTGTGAAGTTTCTTCACTTTCAGCAGTTACTATAGAGAAACTGCAGGAGGGTTCTCTCTTTCCCATTCATTCTTATGGGCGTAAGGGTAGTACAAATCCTTGGAAAACTCTCATTGCCTAAGAACAGCACAGGGATTCTGCTGTGTGATTTTTGTTTCTATCAGCGAGTTCTTATTGCAGAGCAGCCAGTTAATCACCACAACATCTGCAAAGGAAGAGACACCAAAGCTGTTTCTGATGTTTAACTAAACTCAGAAATCCAGATTTAAGTTCATTTCTGAATAGTGTGTAATAGTCAGAGGTACCATATCCCAAGTGTATCAAAGCATGTGATTTGGTGAGAAAATCATTTGTGAACTTGCTTCACTTTCAACTGTTAATACAGAGAAAGTACACTAGTGCTTTTTTCTTCCTCTTCAGTCTTAGGCTTGAAAGAGTGCTAGTGATACTTATAAAACTCTTTTTCTGAAAGAACAGCACAGGGATTCTACTGTGTGTTTTCTGTTTCTCAAGGTGAGTGCTTAGTGTAGAGAAGGCAGCTAAGCTCCACAATGTCTATCAAGCTAGAAACACGAAAGCTGTTTCTCTGGTTCAGCTAAACACAGAATAGCAGCTGAAAATTCACTTTTGATTAGGGTGTAATTGTAGGAGGTCCAGTATCCCAAATATATAAAAGCATGTGGTTCAGTGAGTAAAAGTATTTGTGAAGTTCCTTCACTTTAAACTGTTACTGCAGAGAAACTGCACAAGAGTTCTTTCTTTCCCATTGATTCTTATGGGTGGAAGGTCGGAAGAAATACTTGTAAAACTCTCAATCCCAAAGAATAGCACAGGAATTCTGCTCTGTGTTTTCTGTTTCCCAAGGTGAGTTCTTAATCCCGAGAAGTGAGCTAAGCTCCACAAAGTCTGCGAAGGTAGAAACACCAAAGCTGTTTCTCCAGTTTAGCTAAACACAGAACTACAGCTGAACATTCACTTTTCATTAAGGTGTAATTGTCAGAGTTCCAGCATCCCAAGTGTGTGAAAGCATGTGGTTTGGTGAGAAAAAACATTTGTGAAGTTCCTTCACTTTCAGCAGTTACTGAAGAGAAACTGCACAAGGGTGCTCTCTTTCCCATTCAATCTTATGGGTGAAAGGGTGGTAGAGATACTTACAAATCTCTCATTCCCTGAGAACAGCACAGGAATTCTGCTCTGTGCTTTCTCTTTCTATCAGCAAGTTCTTACTGCAGAGCAGCCAGTTAAGCTCCACATCGTCTGCAAAGGAAGAAACACCAAAGCTGTTTCTGAGGTTTAACTAAACACAGAACTCCATCTGAAAATTTATTTCTGATTAGGGTGTAATAGCCAGAGGTACCGTATCCCAAGTGTATCAAAGTATGCAATATGGTGAGAAATTTACTTGTGAAGTTGCTTCATTTTCAACTGTTACTACAGAGAAAGTACACAAGTGTTTTTCCTTCCCATGCACTCTTAGGATTGAAAGAGTGCTAGTGATATTTGCAAAACTCTCTTTCGCAAATAACAGCACAGGGATTCTGCTCTGTGTTTTCTGTTTCTCAAGGTGAGTTCTTAGTGCAGAGAAGGCAATTAAGCTCCACAACGACTACGAAGCTAGCAACACGAAAGATGTTTCTCTGGTTCAGCTAAACACAGAACTGCAGCTGAATATCCACTTTTGATTGGAGTGTAATTGTAGGAGGTCCAGTATCCCAAGTGTATCAAAGCACGTGGTTTGGTGAGTAAAAGTATTTGTCAATTTTCTTCACTTTCAACTGTTACTACAGAAACACTGCACAAGGGTTCTTCTTTCCCATTCATTGTTATAGGTGAAAGGTCGGAAGAAATACTTGTAAAACTCTCAATCCCAAAGAACAGCACAGGAATTCTGCTCTGTGTTTTCTGTTTCTCAAGGTGAGTTCTTAATCCCAAGAAGCGAGCTAAGCTCGAAAATATCTCCAAGGTAGAAACACCAAAGCTGTTTCTCCAGTTTAGCTAAACACAGAACTACAGCTGAGCATTCACTTTTCATTAAGGTGTAATTGTCAGAGTTCCAGGATCCCAGGTGTGTGAGAGCCTGTGGTTTGGTGAGAAAAAGCATTTGTGAAGTTCCTTCAATTTCAGCAGTTACTAAAGAGAAACTGTACAAGGGTGCTCTCTTTCCCATTCATTCCTACTGGTGTAAGGGTGGTAGAGATCCTTACAAAACTCTCATTGCCTAAGAACAGCACAGGAATTCTGCTCTGTGCTTTCTGTTTCTATCAGTGAGTTCTTATTGCAGAGCAGCGAGTTAAGCTCCACTACGTGTTCGAAGGAAGAAACACCGAAGCTGTTTCTGAGGTTTAACTAAACACAGAACTCCAGCTGAAAATTCATTTCTGATTAGGGTGTAATAGTCAGAGGTACCGTATGACAAGATTATCAAAGCATGCGGTTTGGTGAGAAAATCATTTGTGAACTTGCTTCCCTTTCAACTGTTACTACAGAGAAAGTACACAAGTGATTTTTCCTTCCCATTCACTCTTAGGGTTGAAAGAGTGCTAGTGATACTTACAAAACTCTCGTTCCCAAAGAACAGCACAGGGATTCTGCTCTGTGCTTTCTGTTTCTAACAGCGAGTTCTTATTGTAGAGCAGCCAGTCAAGCTCCACAACGTCTGGGAAGTGAGAAACACCAAAGCTGTTTTTCCGGTTTAACTAAAGACAGAACTCCAGCTCAAAATTCACTTTTCTTTGTGGTGTAATTGTCAGAGGTCCAGAATCCCAAGTGTATGAAAGCATGTTATTTGGTGAGAAGCATTTTTGAAGTTGGTTCACTTTCAACTATTACTACAGAGAAACTGCACAAGGGTTCTTTCTTTTCCACTCATTCTTATGAGTGCAAGGGAGGCACAGATACTAGCAAAACTATCCTTCTATATGAACAGCACGGGAATTCAACTCTGTGCTTTCTGTTTCTCACAGTGAGTTATTATTGCAGAGAAGCCAGCTAATCTCCGCAATGTCTGTGAAGGAACACAAAAGGAACACCAAAAGCCATTTCTCTAGTTTAGCTAAGCACAGAACTCCAAGTGTAAATTCACTTTTGATACGGATCTAATTCTCAGAGTTCCAGTATCCAAAGTGTTTCAAAGCATGCTGTTTGGTGAGACAAAGCATATATTTAGTTGCTTCACTTTCAACTCTTACTACAGAGAAACTGCACAAGGTTTGCATCTTTCCCAGTCATTCTTATGGGGGCAAGGACAGTAGATATAATTGGAAAGCTCTCTTTCCCTATTAACAGCACAGGGATTCTGCTCTGTGGTTTCTTCTTCTCACAGTGAGTTCTTTTGGCAGAGAAGACAGCTAAGCTCCACAATGTCTGCAAAGCTAGAAACACCAAAGCCATTTATCTCATTTAGCTGAACATAGAACTTCAGCTGAAAATTCACGTTAGATACAGATGTAATTCTGATACGTCCAGTATCGCAAGTGTATCAAATTATGTGATTTGGTGAGAAAAATCATTTGTGAACTTGCTTCAATTTCAACTATTACTACAGAGAAACTGCACAAGTGTTCTTTCTTTCCCATTCATTCTGATGGGTGCAAGAGCAGTAAGACCCTTGCAAAACTCTCTTTCCCTATGAGCAGCACTGAAATTCTGCTCTGTTCTTTCTGCTTCTCACAGCGAGTTCTTATGGCAGAGAAGCCAGCTAAGCTCCACAATGTCTGTCAAGCTAGAAACCCCAAAGTCATTTCTCTTGTTTAGTTAAACACAGAGCTCCAGCTGAAAATTTACTTTTGATCCGGATGTATTTCTCATACGTCAAGTATCCCAAGTGTATCAAATCATTCGGTTTGGTGAGAAACCGCAATTGTGAAATTGCTTCATTTTGAACTACTACTACAGAGAAACTGCACAAGGGTTCCTTCTTTACCATTCATTCTTATGGGTGCAAGGGCGGTAGAGATTCTTGCAGAGCTCTGTTTCCTTAGAAAGAGCACAGGGATTCTGCTCTGTCCTTTCTGCTTCTAATAGTGGGTCCTTATTGCAGAGATGATAGCTAAGCTCCACAATGTCTGTTAGTGTAGAAACACCAAAGCCGTTTCTCCCGTTTAGCTAAACACAGAACTCCAGCTTTAAATTCACTTTTGATAGGGTTTAATTCTCAGACTTCCAGTATCCCAAGTGTATCAAAACATGCTGTTTGGTGAGAAAAAGCAAGTGTGAAGTTGCTTCATTTTCAACTATTACTACAGAGAAACTGCACAAGTGTTCTTTCTTTCCGATTCATTCTTATGGGTGCACGGGCAGTAGAGATACTTGCAAAGCTCTCTTTCACTATGAACAGCACAGAGATTCTGCTCTGTGCTTTCTGTTTCTCACAGCCAGTCCTTATTGCAGAGAAGATAGTTAAGCTCCACAACGTTTGCGAAGCTTCAAAGTCAAAAGCAGTTTCTCCCATTTAGCTAAACACAGAACTCTAGCTGAAAATTCACTTTCGATAGGGATGTAATTCTCAGAGGTCAAGTATCCCAGGTGTATCTAAGCGTGTGGTTTGGTGAGAAAAAGCATTTCTGAAGTTGGTTCATTTGCAACTATTACTACAGAGAAACTGAACTGCTCAAGGGTTCTTTCTTTCCCATTCATTCTTATTGGTGCAAGGGAGGTAGAGATACTTCCAATAGTCTCTTTCCTTTTCAACAGCACAGGGATATTTGAGGATTTAACTTTCCTTTGTGTAATAAATAAAGAGGATGAACATCTTTTTGCATGTCTGTCACCTGTGTGGTCTCTTTAGTGAAATAAATGTTTGTGTCTTTTGTATATTTTCAAAGTAGACATGGTTTTACATTGTAAGGAGACATGACTTTCTGGTACAACACGCTGAAGACCTTAGCTCCCTTGATGTTTCCATGTCCTTGGACTGTTCTTCCTTGCCTCCATGAGAGTGTTTGTTGTTCACCTCTTTCTGCTTGCATCTGGCTATGTTGCTGGGTCAGAAATGCTGCCCGCTGCTAACTGGCCTGTAACTCTGTGGTGCAACAAGGGACCAGAAATCTTGTTGCATATTGCCATTCTGAGGACCATCTTTCAGGACCACTTTCTCCTTATTTGCGCAGCCTCAAAAATTGATTTTCAGATTTCTTTTTAATAATTCTCCACATTCTATCATTGTCTTTCTTTTGTTATTTTTAGATCCCTTTAATTTGTCTGTCACACAATGCGATAAATATAATGGTTACTTAACCAAGTGCTTATTTTGTAGGAAACATGATTGTTTTGGTCTTCATGATTGTTTTGGCAAGATGTGTTTATACATTTTACAGAGGAGAAAACTAAAGTCTAATCTTTCAGTTATTTCACATTTTTTCCCCCTGATTCTTCCCTCTACGATTTGCATCTGGCTATTGCCATTACAGGGAAGCAGAACAATTTATCAGAATGTTTTAAATATATCTGGAATTCTCAGATTTATTTCATCACAATTCTAACTTCAAGTCTCTTGAATTTATTGCATTTACTTCATTCTACTTCTCTCCCTGCTTCTCAAATGCGGAGGAACAAGTCTC
>PVKN010030010.1:0-12843 GCA_004027915.1 Capromys pilorides
AGAGATTTAGCTTCCCTCTTTCCTATGCTCCATCTTTTATTTTGTTTGTAATTTGTAACTTGGGTTTCTCATATAAAAGAAACCACATGGTTTTCTTTCTTTATTTTTGTCTTTTTGAGGCAGGGCCTCGCCGTGTAGCTGAGGCTGGCCCTAGTTCACTTGTAGCCCAGGCTGGTCTCAGGGTCACAAGGATCCTCCTGCCTCAGCCTTCCTAATGCTGGGATTACAGACATGCACCACCATGCCTAGCTAAAACCATGTGACTTTAAAACTTGAGGGTTGATGTTTTTTTCAGTTAGCTTTATGGGCTCAAGTTGTGTCCATTTTCCTACAGTGAGCCCAGTTTGCCCCCTTCCCAGCAGAGTGGTGCTCTGCTGCGTACACACTGCCTTTACATTGTCTGTACACGTGTCCAAGGGCATACAAGCTGCTTGCAAGCTCTGCTATCACGCAGTGATAGGAACATGGCTGCTAGAAACGTAGGCAAGCTTTCCTCTCTGGGTTCCCCTTAGCTGTTGTGCCCTGTGGGAACCTGGCACCAGCAGAGATGGCATGGTCCCGTGGCTTTACTGTGGAACAGCCGACACTCAGTAAACTGAAAGTGTGGAAGGTGTTGCATTTGCTGAATTTCTGACTCAGAGGTGCTTACCTATAGAAATTTCAACGCATCCATAGAACGAGTTTATCTTTCATTCCAAAAATTTCGTGTGCTCTGTTTGAACTCCTCCCTGCTCTGCCGTGTCCCTGTCACCAGTCAGTCACTGGCTTCCTTCCTGTGACAGAAGCTGAAATTGTATTTTCTGAGGGCTCTGTAGAAATGGAGCCGAGAGCAGTGTGTTCTCTCTCCTTACTGCCTCCCTTCAGTTTTATCACGCAATAATCTACGCTGTGATTTGTGTCCATATTGTGTGCTGAGCATACAGATTAACACTGCAAATGCCACATCAGCGTCTCACTCTGCTAAATACTCAGTGCTTGCGTCACTCAGTGAAGGGTCTTCTCATACCTCTGCCATGTTCTATGGGAAATTCCTCTCCGTGGCTCTTTTCATTCCAAATATTTAGCCCCTTATGTGTCTTCCAACTCATTTACAATCTATTTATCTTATAGGCTATTTAGCATTTGCCCTATTGATTCACATTTTTCTACATGAACGTTTTTATAATCAATAGATGGTTATGGGACATGGATCAATTTCTGTAGACACAGCTTCATAGTTCTTCATAAAGCGGTTGACATATAACGCAGAGGACACACACATGACCATAATTACAATGAGAAGAGAGTAATATTTGAGTAACATTGTGTACCAGACATTGCCAGCCCCCAGATTCCCAGCCAACCTTGCCTGGCACCAGGCAAACGTGAGACCCTGTGCTGTAACATCCTATAACTCAGTGGATTCCCAAATTTTCTGTTCAAGGAGATTATGGGGCTACAGAGGAAAGGGACTGAAGATACATAGTGTGCCTAAGGAGAATCACTTAGAAAACATTCTCTCAGGCTTTCACAGAGAGCAAACCGGTCAAACAATGGCTGTGACTCATCCAGATGTCTGACACTGACAACAGTTCTACAAAGAACTGTACGTCGTTTGAAAGTAAATCCTGAGAAAATCTGACTGACCTTGAGAGATACAAAAGTTACATGTTTTGCTATGCAGGTCTTGCTTAAATTTGCCCTTAACCACCCAGCAGAACAGTTTAACCACAAGGCATAAAATGGAAAGCTAGTTTAGAGTGCCAAGCTGTAAAAGGCTTAAATCAACAGCGTTCAACATTGCCAGTTTTACCAATAGCCCACTGCGATTATCGAACATTGGATTATGTATACAACTACTTTCTCTTAGTTCAATGAGAAGAAATTTTTTTGTACCAATAATGATTTAAAAAAGTATCACATCTACACCCTGGTGCTCTGTATAACTAATAGGAGGACAACAATGTGCATTGTATCTAATATTGGAAATGTACTACTAATGTGTTTTGAAACTGTCACATTGTTATTTCTTATTAAAAGTAAAAAAAAAAAAAAAAAGACTTGCGCCCAGAGAAGAGCAGAGCAGAGCAGATGCTAAGCATTTTCTTCCCTGTCTTTGACAGTTTGTGATCTCTGGGGTTTTATCAGTTCTCTCTGAAAGAGGAAAGGCGATGTATCTGGTGAGTCACATTTTGTCTTTGTTCCTCCTTGGGGTAGTAAAAGATTGGAGTTTAAGGAACGTGAGGGAGATGGGTCTACATCCTGGATATCGTAGTGTGGAGATATAATTGTTCAAAATGTAGGTTGGGTTGGAAGTGTTTCTTTTGGGACCCAAACTTGGACAGGACGAATAGCAATGCAAAGAGTGTCATGTCATATACAGGATGAGTTTCACTACTTTGTTATTGGTATTTAACAATTTGTAAATAATTTCTTCGGCGCATGTTTGAAGTGCATGCCAGTGAGGTTCGTCGTCCTCTGTGTTTTAGTTTTCTCTTTACATCCTGTGTACCTCAGGTTTCTCATAGAAGAGAGAACACGCTGTATTTAAGCTTGCGTGAGCACTAGTTTCCAAGTCTCCTCACCCGGGCAGTGTCCTTGTGTTACAGGGTCACATGATCAGGTACCGTCCAGTCAAGGAGACTAATTTGACAGCGGCCATGCCCATGATAGTTGTCTGTTTGTTCGCTGCCTGGGCACAAGCTAAACACGTGCTCTGCCCCTGAGCTACCTCCTCGCCATGCCTGTCCTCCCTGAAGGCAGCCTAATCACACAGTCACAGCTGCTTCCTCCACAAGCAGTTGGTCTTCCAGATTGATTGCCCTTTTGAGCTGATAGTTGGACCAGTGCAGAGCTTGCTGGGTGCGGCCTGCCCTGAAGCGCAGAGCAGACTCCTGCCTGGGTGGCCAGCAGGGTCCCAGGCATGCTCCTCTCTCCCCAGGCCAGGGGGAGGCTGGGGGCAAACACCCTCAGCAGTGTCGCTGCGGCCACCGGCATCATTATCCTGGTCCTCAACCTCAGCAACAGCTCTGCGTACACCAACGACTGCGACAGTCGCGATAGAAGGGATGACTGCCTCGTGGCCTCATTTATCACGGTACATAGTTCTCGTGCAAAGGCCAAGTCTCGGTCCCTCTTGTGCTTTTCTGTGGGCACAGTGCTGTCTTTGAGGACCTCCATCTCACAGCGTAACCTTCTGTAGTCCATGCTGTTGATCCAGGGGCGCCCCGACTGCCCCTCCTCCTGCCACCGAATAGGCTCCTCCACCTACCTGATGGCCTCAGAAGCAACGACTGGTTTCCCTAGGTCCCTGTCGCTTTCTAGCTGCTAATTATGTGTGGATTGGGGGGTGACCAAGGTGGGGGGCTGCTGGGAAGGAAGGAGCTTCAGTGACCCGTGCCATGCTTCTCCACTCTTGCTGACGCTTGACCCACAGGAAATCGTGTGCATGATGCTGTTCCTCACCATCTTGGAGTTTTGTGCTACAGTGCTGCTCACCATTTACGGGATCGGAGAAGAATGCCGGGGGAAGAAGGTAAGCAGGAGCCAGAGTGGGGTGCAGGACGGTGGGCAGGATGGCTGGAGCCCCAGGTACCACCAGTGTGATGGGGATTTCTCGGGGATTATTTTTTCTACAAAATTATTTCTCTGTTTCCTGAACTTGGCTTCCGTGATTTATGCTGACAAGTAGCAGAAATCTTACAGCATAGCCCCCTGGGGGACCGGAAGGGGGGGTCTCTACACTTAGAGCATTTATGGAAGTCTTCAAGTTTACTAAGCATAAGAAACGCACACACAGGAGGCCTTCAGGCCTCTTGCCCTAGTTCTGCTTTCAGGGCAGCTTCCTATATTTGCTGCCATTTCCCCTTTCTTCGCCCCTTTCCCTTCTATTGCTCCAAAATCCCCAAGTTTTCATTACTTTGTAACTCAAAAGTCCAAATGCCTCTCTGCCCTCTTCACCTACCCATTGCGTCTTTGGTAACAACCACCAGGGTGAGCTGCGCACCCCGCAGCCCAGCAGATGAGGCGCACGGCCTCTACCTGTCCACTTCCCGACCCAGTCCAGGTCCAGCCCTGCTGGCCACTCTCCTACAAAGATGAGTGAGACAGGTGATGCCCCGCAGGCGCAGGCGCAGGCGCAGGCGCAGGCGCAGGCGCAATCAGCTCGCCGCCCTGCCTGGTGTTGAGTGATAGCTCTTGGGTCCAGTGGGCCAGCGGATCTGACTTGGTCTCCTGGAGATGGAGGGGTTGATTAATAGCGAGGGTGTCAGAACCGGAAGCAGAGGAGCCAGGCCTCATGAGCAGCTCTCCGGGAAATGGACAGTGCTCAGAGACTGACCCAAAGTGGCCTTTTCTCTCCAGCTTCCAGATGATCGACTGTATGAAGAACTAAACATTTATTCACCCATCTACAGTGAGTTGGAAGAGAAAAGGGAAACATCTCCTGTGGACTCATAAGGACTACATGCCCAGGATGCGCTGAGCCACGGTTAAGGGTCCAAAAGCCGACCTCTGCTAGGAGGCCACCAGGACACTGTCTGTCCTCTGTGCCATCTGTCCACTTTGCATTTGATCTCTCCTTTGGGTATCCGTATTTTGTTTGCTTCTTCTTTTCTTTTGTTTTGTTTTATTTTATTTTTTAAGTGTGTTTGGTTATGACAGGATCTCACCACATAGCTTGGACTCATAGTGATCCTCCCATTTTCAGCCTCCCCAGTGCTGGGATTGCAGATGTGCGCCACCACACCTGGACTCTGTGGCCAGCTCAGCCTGCCCTGGGTGCAGGGCTGGCATGGCTTGTGGTGCCAGAGACTGAACTGAGGTCCCTGTACTTGCTTATGCAGGTGCTTAGTCTGCTGAGCTATCTCACTGGCCCTATTTCCTTCTTTTTTAAGAAAAGTCTTATTTTCCTCATAGTCCTCATTTGTAGCACACAACAATCATGTGCCTTGGGGGGAGGGGGTGGGCGGACACCATGCATCTCTACTCTTGCCGTGTTCTTTCCCTCCCTTGTAGATATGGCAGATCCCCACTGTCTATTAGAGTCTCACACCCATCCCTATCAGAAGTTGACATGGAATCAGCGGGCAGCGCTGTATGTCTGTAACTGTGCAAGGACGGGAACCAAGGAGGCTGAGTGCTGAGCTAAACTCTGACCATCCGATGAAGCCCACTTCTTTGTTCTCTTCAGAGTTCCATAGCTACAGGGGCTGTGATACCGCCCCCCCCCCCCATGCATGTGCACGCCTTCCGTGCAGCTGTCACTTACAGGGTGTGGGCTGTGCTGTGTGCAAATATGTGGTCTCCCAATCACAATATATCTTTTTGTAGAGACATAAATCTTTATAAAAATTTTGAGCTTGGCCAGTTTACAGGGCTTCACTGATGTGGTGCTGTTCGATAGCGTTTGTGGATTGGTGGCTAGGAGGGAGGAGTTGCCCAGTGTCTGATGGAGTGGAAAGGCGAAGGCAGAGAAGCTGTGAGAGCAGAGCTCCGCGAATGAGGCGTCCTTCAGGCATGGAAGATGGATCAACGCCAACCCTAGGGGCAGCATACTCAGCGGGAATGGACAGAGCGATCATAGCTAAATCATGCATGAAGCAGTGGCAGATCTTATGAACAGGTTGAAATTACAGGAAAAAGTCAGACATCTAATGTTTTGCCTAAAGTCTAAGGTCAAAGGAAAATCCTTAGTCATGTTGAAGAAATGGTAGATGTTCAGAAACATGAATGACTGGGAAAGAGTATGGCTGGACATAAACCAAGGTTGGGTTTAGATTCTCATTTTGAGGAGAAGGGACATGCAATCGGAGTGGGCACAATGGCACCCAGCACCAGGCTCCAGTCCTGGTGCCACCGGATGACTGAGGCTCGGATCCATGATACAGGATGCCATTATTATTTTTTTTTTTTATTATTATAGCCGGCTCAGCTGCCCTGCGGGTGGGGCTGGCACAGCATGTGGTGCTGGGGATTGAACCACCGGCTGTGCTGTTGCCTAAGCTTTCCTAAGCCGGCTCTTTAGACTGCTGAGCCATCTCGCAGCCATCTCGCCGGCTCATTCTTGATGCTGTCTCACTCCCATTATGTGTGAAAGGACAGTAGGAGGACCGGGACAAGGAGGCTGGTGCTGTTGTGGCTCCGCATGGCCCGAGGGCCTCTGGCAAAATCCTGGGAGGGACAGTGCCCAGCACATCAGCCGACTTCACCTACAGCGCTGGCGGACGGGAGAAGCAGGCTGCTGTGTGCAGATCAGGGATGCGACGACATGCGCAGGGTTTCCCTGGCTGTGTGGAAGGGCTTGCACCCTGCCCTTCCCCAGGCCTGCTTCAGGCAGGGAGAAAGGAGCCATTCAGAGCCATTTGTTCTATTATGTATTTTTTTTTAAATCATCAAATCATTTTTAACGTGTTATTCTTCTCATGAAAATCTATACCATATGTATGGTTGTATGTTGCTCTGTTTCTGCCTTTGTTTTGGCTGTGTGTTTATGCTTTGGTTTTGTTTCTACTCTTTACAATAAAATAAAATCAAGTTAAGAAGCAAATGTTTGTTAGTTGAATTTTGGAGCTCAGTTTACATGCCCATGATGTGGGAGATGCATTAAACTCAAATGAGAGATGCCAGAGTCCTACACTTGATCTTAGCCAAAAGGCCGAGAAGCGATACCAGAGTCCTAGAATAGGGGAATCATCAGTGGTATTTGAAGAGGCACCTACCAAAAAATTACCAAGGTTTCTGATTTAACAACCAAGATCACATGGTCAGGTTAAAGACACCCTCCTGCTTGTGACACCGTGAAGGTCACATGAGTGCTAACACGACACGTGGGAAACCATACTGGCGACTCCGTGTTATGGTCAGGCGGGGAGGACACAGCAGAGAGTGGGTTCCATTTGTGTCCCAGACGCTTGGGGTTTCTTCTGTAAAACGAGTAGAAAGGAGACTCCTGAAGTCACTGTGGAAAACGACCATGTTAATAAACATGAAGCGCTGAGAAGCGTTCCTGGAGAGGGGACGCTCGGTGAGCATCTGCCCTTGCAGCCCGTGGGTCGTCTCCTCCTTCCCGACTGGGGTATTATCTCCATCCCCATCATTTTCACCCCCATCATTACCGCCTTCAGAGCTGGGTCCAGACACCCATTTGCTCCCCAGTCCCCCTTAGTGCTGGGAGACAAACACGGTAACCCTCGGAGAGGGTTCAGAGCAGAAGTGCCTGCCAAGACCCTCGAGAGTTGGAGGGAGGTTGGATCGCTGGGGCACCGCGCTGTCAGAGGGCTGATCTATCCTTAGGTCCCCACCTGGGTGTGCCCTCGAGGGTGGCCTGAGGGAGGGTGGCAGCCTGAGCTGGGACTTGGGAGAGTGCGGTCCTGTCCCTGCTCCACCTTTCCCTCCAGCCTACCTTCCCTTAGGTTGTTTGTCTTGGAGCTCACTGACTAAACCCTGGACTAAATTTTCTGAAAACCATGAGCAAAGAGAAATCTCTCCTCCTTTAGATTGTGGGTGCCAGGTAGTTTACACCTGTGATGAGAGAGCTGTGCCTTCCCCACCTGCAAATGAGGGAATCGGAGCCCGGCAACATCCAATGGAAGGTCCGTGGTTACATGGCCAGGAGGCGTCTGCTGGGCCCACCGGTTGCTCCTTATCCTACGACTCGCATAGCTTGTTTGCTTTCTTTCTTTCTTTCTTTCTTTCTTTCTTTCTTTCTTTCTTTCTTCTTTCTTTCTTTCTTTCTTTCTTTCTTTCTTTCTTTCTTTCTTTCCTTCTTTCTTTCTTTCCTTCTTTCTTTCTTTCCTTCTTTCTTTTTCTTCTTGTCTTCTTCTTCTTCTTCTTCTTCTTCTTCTTCTTCTTCTTCTTCTTCTTCTTCTTCTTCTTCTTCTTCTTCTTCTTCTTCTTCTTCTTCTCCCCCTCCTCCTTCTTCCCCTCCTCCTTTTCCTCCTCCTTCTTCTCCTTCTCCTCCTTCTTCCTTCCTTTCTTTCTTCTGTACTTAGGATAGGGTTTACAGGTTCTACAGGGTCTCACTATGTAGATCAGACTCGTAGTAATCTTCCTGTTTTCAGCTTTCCAAGTGTTGGGATTACAGGCATGTGCCACCATGGCCAGTCTAAATCGCCCCGTGGGCAGCACTGGCATGTACCTCCTTACATTTCTCTTACATCTTAGATGCTAGTGTAAGGTGTACAATACTTAATGCTTTTTCAAATGATCACTGATAGAATGAAAATCTTGAATTGGTATTGATACTCTTAAATGTGGTCATCTGTGAATATTTGCTTTTTACAAAATATTTTATATATTATTAAGTTATTTTTAGAGGACTTTTAGGCCGGTGGCAAAATCACGTGGAAAGGACAGCGTTCCCGAGTGTTGTACCCTCTAAACACTTTCCTCATCACTAACACTCTATGGTTACATGTAAGGAACACCTGAGGAACCAATTAGAAGAGTTGGAGTGATAAAAACAGCATTGAAAGAAAGATAATACTGAGCAGTACACCTGCAGAGGAAGATTCTCTACTTTTCTGACACTCAATTGTCTATCCAGATTTAATTTCTTCATTCAAATTAGCTGTTTTCAGCTGACTGTGGTGGTGCACACCTGTAATTCCAGCATTCAGGAGGCTGAGGCAGGAGGTTGCATGCGAGTCGCAAACCAGTCTGGGCTACAAAGTGAGCTCAAGTTTAGCCTGAGCTACATAGCCAGTCCCTGTCTCAAAAAAAAAAGGCTGTTCACCTTATAGTGAGATGGAAACTTAGCTTTTCAGGCATGGCTCATCATCTCTAGGTATGATCAACAGCTTGTCTCTAAGAATAAGATAAAAAAATTGGTTCAGGGAAACTTGTGGGTCTTGAAGACCTTCTCAAGGTCAAAGATATCTAAGTATTTTTAGAAAAATGATATCACTGGCCCTTTTTTCTTCATGACTTTTCTTTTGATGCTGAGAGAAATACCCAAAGCCCAGCGCTAAGGAAGGAAAGGTTTATTCACTCACAGTTTGTGGAAGTTTCAGTTTGGCTCCAAGGTAGGGTGGCACACGGCAGATGGCAGCAGTTCATGGAGGCAGCAGACAGCAACACGAACAGAAGGGCAGAGAGAGAAAGAGAGGCTTCCTTCTGTACCTTGTACTGCACGCAGGTTATCCACCCTAGGGTGGGTGTGGCACTGAAATCCATAATCCCATAATTGGACCATGAATGAATGACAAACTCAATTAGGTGCCTCCTAAAATCCCATCTCCTACTCCCCCACCCCCTGCAATAACTGCATAAGGCTTTGGGGGGCATCCAGATGCAATGTCTCAGCAGCGTATGTGAAGCTTGGTAGGTGACGTGTTCTATGACCAGGCAGTAAACCATAAATCAAAATCCAGAGCCCCGCCTTTTCATAGTAAATCCAACATTTCTAACTTTGTAAAAGTGCATCCTGTTACTTCTATACCATTTAATATGTAATGATTTCAATGTTACTTTAAAAGAAGAAACATTTGATGCTTTTCACAGCCTTTATTTATAGCACAGTGACTAATGCTAGGCACAACCCAGAGAGGTGGAGGCTGTTTGGGTCTGGAGTAATTTTTTGTGTTTGTAGTCCTGTGTTTTATGGTGCTCTTGGGGAGCCGGTACATGAACAGGGCAGAGTGCAATGTCAGTGAACAACAGAAGGAGACAAGGAGATGCATCTCTGGTTGATGGGAAGGCGTCCTGGAGACCACCAAGGGTGAAGGGTTGGGGGGGATAGGAAGAGTGAAGGGGTACCAGGGACAGGATCTAATGCCCTCAGAGAACATGGACATTTTATGCCTCAAAGATGAACTAAGGTTTGCAGTGTCAACAGGAATAGAAAAGGGGAAAGGGAATTACAGGGGCGGGAAGGGAAGGGAGTTAGAAAAGTGAGGGCCCCACCCCACAGTGAGCGTCCGGGTGGGTGGTCTTGCCCACCTCTTCGCACTGTCCTGCTCTCTCTCCTTCCCCTGGTCCTCTTCCTTTTCTCTTATTCTCTCCCTTCTTATGTAGTCATCCTGACCCTAGCAAAAACTCAGAAAGTGTGGCGAGTAATACTGCTTGTTTCAGCTTTTGCTAAATCTCTGTCTCTCTGTCTGTCTGTCTGTCTGTCTGTCTGTCTCTGTCTCTGTCTCTGTCTCTCCTCTCTGTCTCTCTGTCTCTGTCTCTATCTCTGCCTCTGTTTCTGTCTCTGTCTCTGTCCCTCTTCATTTCATGTACTTGGTACAGGGTCTCCCTATGCAGCTTGGACTCATAGTGATCCTCCTGTTCTCAGCCTCCCCAGCGCTGGGATTACAGGTGTGTGCCACCACACCAGGACTCAGTTGCCAGCTTAGCGCACCTGGGGCGAGGCTGGCGTGGCATAGAAGACCGAGGCTGGAACCCTCGGAAGCACATCCAGTTGCTAAATCAACATCCCTGTCTCCAAACCACATTCAGAGGCCACAGGCTCAGGATGCTGCACGGAAAGGGAACCGAAGTCTGTCGCAGACAGCCACACCTGGTGTGCATCTCACAGATTGCGCCTGCTGGCAGTTTTTATGCATTTCCTTCAGAAAATGGAAGACGATGGCCTGCAGTAACATGAAGGAGAAAAGGAAAAGATGCATCCATGTTATTAATAGCAACAGTGCCTGTTGTGTGAGGGAGGTGGGGGTGCCTGGGCAAAGTCCTGTGGATGCGCTTCGCTATCTGAAGTAACATTTAAGTACTTGTAAGACAATGTTATTATTCCAGTAAATTATATTTTGTTTATTTGAAGTTTATAACATAGTACTATGTGTGTATATATATATATATATATATATATATATATATATATATATATTTACTATAGTGTAATAGATTAATCTGTTGTCAGTCACTTTTTACTCATTGCTGGAACAAATACCCAACGCTCAAAATGAAGGAAGGAAAGGTTTATTTAGCTCACAGTTGCTGGAGGTTTCAGTCCATATTCGGCTGGTCCAAGGCTGAGTGAAACAGGGCAGAGTGCATCCAGTTCATGGTGGCGGAACAGCAACAATATGGTAACAGAGGAAACCGAACAACCAGGCGAGCAGAGAGCAACACTCCTTTAAAAAGTCTCTTTGTGCTCAGTCACTCTGACGTGGGCCCATTGCGCCCTAGGGTGGAATCAATCATACCCCAGGATGGGCCCTTGATCCCGCTCTAGGGAGGAGCCAATCATATCTTAGGCAGGCCCAGGTCATGCTCCAGGGAGGAACCAACTGTACCCCATCAGTACTAAAACACATAATCCCAGTGGCTCATGACTCAAGTCTCAAACTCTGGAAGTCCCTGCCCCATGATTACATGAGGCTTTGGGGGGACAACTAGCCATAAACCATAACATCTGTCATACCATATATGGTGTGAGCTCACAGATACAATATTGACACATTTAGACATACAGAGCAGGAGAGAGAAATGGTTACTGTGGGTAGGGAGAGGTGACAGGGGAAGAAGGGGGACATGGAGGTTCAAAGATATGAAATAAATATATAGGATCAACATTTTTGATCACCTGGTACATAACATAGGATTAAAGATAGCCGAAGGGCCAGAGAGATAGCCAAGCGGATTAAGCGCCTGCTTAGGCAAGTGCAGACCAGGGTTCGATCCCCTGCACCACATGCCCTGCAGGCCCCGTCCCCCAGGTGCACTGGGCTAACCACTGAGTCCAGGCAGGGTGGGACACACCTGGGATTCCAGTACTGGGGAGGCTGAAAATAAGAGGATCACTATGAGTCTAAGCTGCATAGTGAGATCCCGTACCACATACATCAAATAAATAAAAATAAAAATAAAAATAAAGGTAGCAGAATTGCATTGCTTGAGGTATTTCTGTCAACTCCTCAGCTGGTAACTCTTTCGGCATCTAGGCATCAAAGGCGTCAGTCTAAGGCAGATTTCTCTCCCTCATCAGATATGTAAAATACAATCCAAAGCCTCACTAGAAAAGGACTCAGGCCTTTCAGTATGGCACCGCTCCAGCTCCAAATGTACACATTTGGAATGCAGTTACAGGTCCAAGAATTATGAATAAAAGATCTTTTCATGGGGGAATTTTCCTTGTTCTCTGTAGAAGATAGTTTGAGCTCTGTTGGTGAGAGGACCAGGAATGGAGTATTGTGACTGAGTCTAGAAGCAGGTGAGCACTGGTGCGCTTTCAAGGCAGATTGGGGCAACTGAATCTGAGGCCACACGGGTCCCCCAGTGAAATAAAGCTGCACAGGAGCTCGTGTGAAACTCACTGAGCAACTAAGAGAAATCTCAGGTTTTCACTGCTTCTTTCCACATAGTGAACACATTAAGGAAAAAGATCAGCTATTAGAGATTTTCAAATGTGGAAAACTGAAAAACTGTCACCAACCTTGGGGGAAACAAAGATGTGGACTCCAAAAAACACATTCATCAGATGTAATGAGTCCCGGAACATGGTTTATGAAGGCGAACTGGCTTTTGCATTAAAGGTGATAATACATACATGTAAAGCATGTGAGAAAGTAGATGGAAATTCTTCAAGAGAAAATGAGATGTGAATTTACCCATATGAGGATAGGTTTCTTTCTAATATTACAACAAGCACCACAAAAAGTCTGTCTATATCCATCAACAGAGAGTCTGCTGTTGGCAGAAATGATAGGCAAATGAAATAGACCCATACAGATTCCAAGTAATTACCAGATATTAGGGTAAAATAATTATGTGTACCATATATTCAGAGACAAAACTCAAGCCTTACTGGGATACTACAAAAAAGGATGAAGACATTCAAGAGCTTAAAGTACCATAATTAGATAACTGAATTCTGTTGCTTAAATTATTCAGCTTTTACATGTTCTTGTGTCAGAAATTAGT
>PVKN010030011.1:0-12844 GCA_004027915.1 Capromys pilorides
TGAGCTAATGTATGTCAGTGCTAAAACAAAACATTAATTTGGCCTGAATTTGTGAATGAGGTTGAATCCATGATGCAAGCTGATGAATTCAAGAATACAGAGTGGCTTCACATGCTGTTTTATAATCAAGAAACATCTTGTACCTATGGCATTTAAGAGGTATTTAAGATTTGTTCATCATGTATGATCAGGAATCTTATTTTTCAGGGAGCCATGCGGTTGTGAAATTTGGAGTGAGCCCATTGAGTTGACAATACTAACTTTCCCAGACAGGTGCGGAATAAAATGGCCTAGAGCTTCCAAGAATTGTGTGCAGTCCTCGCATTTTGGCACATGGAAATCTCAGTCTTGTTGTGGAACTTCCTGCTGTGGCCAGAAGGGCTGCCAGGCCACGGCTCTTTCATCGTGCTAGCGGTAACAGATTTCTGAAATCTCCATGGCCAGCTCCAGGCACTCACTGTTCTCGTGGCATGACTCAAAGAGGCTGCAGTCCACATCACAGTTGCAGGTGCAGTCACCGCACGCGTGGCCCTCATCTGCGGTGTGGTGGTACCTGTGGGAGGGGCAGCACAGGTTGATGCACATGGTCTCGCAGGTGTCGGGGAGCATTAGGAGACAGTCCCAAAACTGGCAGAAGAGGCAGGCGAGGATCAGGGAGGCGCATTCCTCTGCATAAAGGAGAAGAAACAGTTATGATGTGTTAGCCAGTTTTGTTTAAAAAATTTTTTTGAAAAAAACCAGTGTTTAAAGAGGTAGAATTGCTAACTGCCCTAATCCGATCATTACACATTTCATACATGTATGGAGTGAACACATTATGCCCCATAAAAATATGTACAATTAAAAATAATTAGGATGCATGAGCAAAAGTGTGCTGAAATGAAGAAAGCAAATTAATGGTAGCATGTGAGGCCATCGGGAGCACACAGGTGTGGAGCTGTACTGATGGCTTTATAGCCCACTCTTAATTCTTAATCCACATTAGGGGTGATGTGCATCGTTAGTCTTTCAAGCTCCTCTACCCCCCCTGCCACTGCTCTCTCCCCTTAAGTAATTGCTTTATTAACTTCTTGAACATTTCCTATCGATTCCATGTAATCTAGTTATTTAAAGTGGTGACACTTTTCTAAACCCCTTATTTACTTTGCCTACAGAGGTGTGGGGAAGGTGCTCAGTTATCCACTTTGCCACTGTCTGAAAAATAGCAAAGTCTCCCCAAGTGCAGGGGCTGCAGGAACAATTAGAGTTGGTGACAAGGAGAGATCACATGTGTCCTTCTTGTTACTAGCCTATGTTACCTGTTTGACCGATTCTCACAAATCTATCTCATCCATGCTCAAATGTAAAAGAAAAGCATATTTTGAAACTCAATGCTTTTTAAAATAATCACAGCTTTTTAGTTTGTGTTTTATTTTTAATTCCTGTCTCCATTTTCCTCTAGTTATGCAAAGCCTTGATTTTATATTCAAGTTGTTTAAGCGAAATACGTCATCATATGCCTAAAAGGTTTTAAATATTATCAGTCCTCTTTATGAAAATTGGTTTAAAAATTTACTATGCAGACTTGTAAAAATCTGGAAAATATCTCAAAGGCATTGTAGGTAATTGGTAATTCTAGCCAAACAGCTGTGATGGGTTATAGATTATTATATTTTTTTGCTTCCATAAAGAGAATTAGTTAGAAGATATAGCAGTTCTCCCGCTAAAATTATAAATTATTTTCAAGTTTAAAATGTCTCAAAACTGTGAGCATTTTTGTAAAAGGTTGATAAATGATCATGTGATGTATCACTCAAGTAATTAAAAATAGTGACCAGCAAGATTATTGATGGCTGAAAGCAATGCTTTAGCATGAATTGGAAGATCATTTCCCCTCTAGATGGGATTATCAATTGATCAAACTTTGCCTTTCGTAAATATCTGTTTTCCTAACAAAGACGCTAACTCGTTAGGTTTCAGTCTTCAGTCAGCGCTCTGTGCGAGCTCTCAGATTTCCCCTCTGCATCGTATGCTACAGTCTGAGTGATCTTTTAGCCCCTTCAATCTCTTCCAATGATATTTTCCAGAAAATGCTCTTTTAAAAAAATTGTTTCCATGCTGGATAATGTATAACAGAAAGGAAATCTTCAAAATATGCCAGGGAAGAAACAACTGTTTTAAGGAAAAAATGTTTGAATTTATTGAAAAATAGCATAAAGTTCTAAAGCAAGACCCTAATTTAAGAGAAATTTACCTTTTCTTTCCCTTCCCTGTCTCTCGCCTTCTCTTTTTCCCACAAAGGTTATGGCTAAAAAAATATATGCCACGACTTTTATGACTACTTTAATTGCCATATATTGTTGCAGGTGCTGTGGTCATTACTCAGTATTTATAGTTCAGGCAGCATGCTTCATAGTACCTCTGTGGAGTACATACTCATCTCTTCGCCAGACTGGGTGTATTTTTATTCACTTAGTGCCAGCTTCAAGCATATGGCCAGCTCACTCATATCTCATAAGTCACCACAAACCACCCACAAAAATTCAGGAGTAAGTTAGTAATAGTACATAGACTGTATTTTGCCTAGGCTTTTCAGAAGAGGGCATGTTGGGGGTCAGAGACGTGGGGCATACAACTTCATGGAGTTTAACCAGTGCCAAGACTGCTACTATAGCAGCCCCTGGCAGAGAAGAAATTCACAGTAGAACATATTCCAAACCGAGACTTCCTGCTCCCTCAGGCTAGGGGCTCGAAAGACTTAGGCTTCTGACCATATTACAGCGAACCTATTGGATCCCATCCTTCATCCAAGTAAGGCTGGGGGTTTCATTTGGAGATAAATAGGGTGCGTGGTGAGTATAAGGATAGGCACTGGTGTTTCTTATTACAGCGCAAAAAAACTTTCTGTAAAATGCCCTTACAACTTCCCAAGGGCACATAACCTTTTGATTCAATTGTACTTGCCAGCATTCTGAGTTGGCAGACTCTGGGGTCTCTGCTTCAAATGTATACTGCAGATTTTATTTACAAAAGAAGAAAAAAGTTTTGGCCTAATCCTTAGGCCAAATTGGCATTTGCTACCCTTTACCTCCCTATTTTGCACTGGAGAATAGAGCTCCCTCCCCTTTTTCTGTTTCTAAGTCAGTCCTTTTTATTTGGTTATAAAAGGCAGAGCCTCTTGCCCAAGAAAACATGGTAACATTAATGAATTGAAAACAGATTTTTCCAAACTTTCAAGTGTGTTCTATACTTTCTCTAAAGGGTGTATTAAATAATTCTACATGAGCAGGCAAAGTTGTTTTGCATATGGCCAATTTTTGTTTGCCCAAAAGTAACAGAAGCAGTTCAGGGGAAAAATTTGTAACTATTGGAAGAGGATTAGACTTCCCATCCTTCTGAATGAATATATTTGCCTGCGCTGATTCCCAGGGCTATAACCTTTAATAAACATGATGCTCTATGGTTAGCACCCCTTCTCTGGGCCCATCCCAAAGGGTACTGAGTATACACAGTTGCTTACCTCATGTCTCTCCTACACTGTCTTCAAGGCATCTCACCAAGGCTAAACTACACTTGGGTCCTTCTCCCCTACCCCCTATATCTGTCTGTCCTCCAGTTTTCCCTTCTGAATGGCTCCCAAACCACAGTTCACTGATAATTTGAAATTGGTCTTGATCATTTTCATATTGCCCAACACTTCCTCATCTAGTTTGTCACGCCTGCAGAGCTGCCATCTTGGTTCTGACTCTCATCACCTGAGATGAGGAGCACAGCAGTAACCTCCATAGAGGACCTTTTGCAGCCACCTGAGCTGACTTCCAGCCAATCAGTTCTCGTGGTATTTTTAATCTTAAATTAGAATGACTAACTTTCCCCTGTAGTGCTGAGTCCTTAGCCTATCCTAAAGCTCTGGGTTCTTGCCTCTTTAACTTCTGAAACCTGGTTGTTTTTTGCTGTACTATGGCTGAATTTCAGTGCTTGCAAAGAATCTGGCTCACAAGCAATGCACATATCATACCTTCTTTTGTACTGCACATCCTTTCCCAGCTTTACTCAACTCCTATTCAAGTCTTCCCTCTAAATCCTATCATTGCTGAAACTCACAGAGACCTGCTTTTTTTTTTTTTTTTCTTCATTACATGGACCACAGGATACTAACTTACTTACTTTGTTAGTTTCTCTTCCACTAGAATCCAAGTTACAAGAGGTAGAAAGCCACATCGCTTTCTGAACGAATCAATCAATGATGGTTTTTAAGATGCAAATGTATTTTGATCCCAATTTTTGTTATTTATTATTTGTTTATTTATTCTATTTTCGAGACAGGGTCTTGCTCTTCCTTGAACTCACTTTGCAGCCTAGGCTGGCTTTGAATTCATAGCAATCCTCCTGCCTGAGCCTCCCAAATGCTCCTACTTTTGCTGAAGCACTAAGGTTCAGAGACTGTCATGGGGTGCCCCAATTCCTCCTAACCCTAGGTGGCTGGGAAGACGCTCACATCTAGTTCTGTCTTGCCCCAAGGTCTATTCCACTGATCTCTGCTCACTTACCTGGCTGAAAGCCACCTGCAGCCCTCTATGCTGTATGCCACTCACACAGACCTAGAAATGATACTCACTTGATGTGTAGTTGATACCTGTCTCAGTTGCTTTTCTCTCATTGCTGGGACAAAATACCTGACACCCAAAATTAAGGAAGGAAAAGTTTATTTAGCTCACAGTTTGTGGAGGTTTTAGCCCAGTCTCGGCTTTCAATAAGGCAGAGTGGCACATGGCAGAGGACAGCAATTCATGGTGGCTGAAAACAGCAAAAAGCAAAGGGAGGAGCAGCAGCCAGCTGTCTAGCCTCCCTCCTCTCCTTGCATTTGTGTGAAGGCTGTCTGCAGCAGGGTGAGTGTAGTACTCACGCCCATAATCTTGGTGTTAGATCATGAATTAATCACAACTCTAGAAGCCTCCCTGTGACTGCATGAGGCTTTGGGGGGACCACTGGACACAAAGCATAGCAATATTGCTATCATTCCTGCTTATAAATGAGGGCATAACGGCTCAGAGCCTAGCAGGCGGGCCCTAAGAAACACAGCAAGTGGTAGAACTGAAATTTGGATCCAGACATCTCATCCTGAGCTTTAAGTTGGAAAACTGGCCTGTCCTCTATAACACATTTACACTCTCTTCCTGCCAGTTTTGAGCATGGTGGAAGGCCCTAGTGCCTTCCTGAAGGCCTGTTCCCTTTCTTTTCCCTGCTCTGGCCCTTCACTGCTCTGGATTCTGAAGGCTGACAAAGTATGCTTCAGGTTCCTTAAGTGGTTTCTGCAGGTTCCATCAGTGGTTTCTGTGGTTCCTTAAGTGGTTTCTGCAACAAGAGGAGCCGGGAAGCTGGGAGAAAGGGAAGCACAGGCTGGCTCACTCCCATCTCCCTGCTGTCTAGGCACCGTTCAGATCATCTCCCTCTATTTATATGCCTGGTATCCCATTCTTCATGGCTCTGTGTAATGACAGTCACCAGTGAGCTCTCTGGGGATAGTGACTGGCTAGTGGTTTAAAGCTAGTACCAGTAGCAGTCATGTCTTCGGGCTCTGGAAGACATAGTGAAGCAAGACTTCTTGTGGTTGCTAAGTTCTGGGTGCCATGCTGTTCATGCATTTGGCTTTTCAGCCCTTCTAGAACCTTGTGACAATTTTCCCACATAAGAAGTCCCTTCTGTGGGGCACCTGGCAGCTTAGCAGTGACTCTAATCCTTGCTGTCAGGATGTGCATCTGTCCTTTCCACCTCTTAAACCTGGAATAAAGGTGGTTTAAGATGGACTGGAGGTCTGGTTCACCAGAGCCAAAGTGGTAGGTATTTGCTTCTGATCAGAAAGCTAGGACCAAATCCCCCAGGGTTGCTTCATTTCCTGTTTATACCCCTGGAGTACTTTTAGGATACTGAAGTTGTAATGTGCTAAGTGATGATACTCTAATGACACTGAAGGATTACCACAGTTTCCAGAGGTGTTAACTGTACAACTTGGGATTGGTTAATTAAGAGAAGAATCTGTGTCGTGTGAACGAATCAGGTTTAATTATGGCAGAACAGGTAACAATGCAAGGAAATTCCATGAATACACCTGAGGTCAGCTTCATGATCACAGTCTGTATTCCCTGAACTTTCCCCCGCTCTCAACTTCCTGGCTTATTACCATGATGTCCACCCATGATTAGAAGGGAGAGAGACTAGAGGCATCCACAGTGTCAACTATAGCTCCTGAAATGTGATTCAACGTAGAAAAAACATCCTCTGGTACCCTGGGGATGGTTATCTAAAGTAGCAATAATATGATTCTTGCAGCAGTGATCTCAGGTAAACAACAAAACAAAGCAATATAAAAATAGGTAAATAAAAATGAAGCCAGAGCTGGGTGTTGGGGTAGGCCTCTGGGAGGCTGAGATAGGAAGATTACAAGTTTCATCCCCACCTGGGCAATGCAACGACTTTGTGAGATACTGTCTCAAAATGGAAAGGTCTGCGGCTGTTGCTCTGTGCAACAGCCTTGGGTTTGATCCCCAGAGCTGCTTGCCAACCAAGCCAAGGGCACAGAGGTCCAGGCGAACCTGTGCTGGCTGGAGAATTTAACATCATCCCGAGCATCATGACTAGTGACTGGCTGATTACTACAAGTCTTGGGTTTGCAAGCAAAAAATTGTTTCTCACTTCCCAAACATTAAATTCTCAAAAATATGGCTGTAATGTAGAATGAGGATAAATAAAGTGTAACCAAATGCCATTCTCTAGCTGAAGTATCATCCCTGATGTTATCAATTTTAATAGCCATTTAAATATGTCAAAATCTATTTAAGCTCAGACAAGCACAACTAACATCAAGTCAGTTCTTTAAAACCAGGATGACTAGATTTGGGTGATACTTGGTAAATTGGTGCTTATGTTTTTTTCTGAGCAAATGAACTGAAATAATTATAAAATTGAAACATTTTATAAGGTGACACCACTGCATTTAATTGTATGAAATTTATAGTGTAGAAAATGTAATCATTTTATTCAGTAGTCCATGGTATAATTAAGACTATTCTTTTGAGGTATCTTGTATTTATGATTTTCTTTTTCCACCTGGATGAGATGTATCAAATTCAAAATTATACATCTATTAGGTGTATTATCAGAATTATTTTTAAGGAACTTATTTTGTGATATTATGTGCATCTTGATTTTTTTAAATCCCCCAGGGTGCTTTAGTATATAAGAATAATGCAGACAGAGAAACAGGTGCAGAGGGCTTTCTGGGCTTTTTTCCATTTTACTGGGAGGGGGACCAGGACCACACATGATGAACCACAATTTAATAATAATGTTGCAGCACATAGTATGTGATGTGCAGTAAAGATCCTTGTAAATTCCCATCAGAGCACACACCGTGAACTGTGCTAATGGATGCAACACATTTTACAAAATCTGCATGTGTGGAGCTTTTCTATCCTGTTTTAAGTGGGGCAATGTATATAAATAATAGATATTAGCAATTAAGCATCCATTCCTATGCACTCATTTATACATTTGAAGATAAATTAACCACAAACTACACGAAAGTGGATGCAATCTTCTCTTTTCCCTTCTGTTTTCCCTGCTGTTCCTAAAGGATATTTCTGTATTTATCTCAGTACGAACAATGACCCTAGTTCTCAATTTCTGTATCCTTAAATTAATTACTATCAAAAATTCTCTAAAATGGAGCAAGGCTGATTTAACTCTTGATTTCCCCTGTTCGCTCTTTTAGATCGATAATGAGAGTGTTGTATCACACTTTGTGATTCTTGCTTAGTTTTGCTATTCTGTCTTTTTTGTCCATGTATCAAAATTGCTTTCTTCACTGGGAAAATATGTCATGAAGGAAAAAAAAAGAATGATGGTTCCCTACTATGTCATCAGTTTAAGACATACACTTCCTGGGGCAGACTGACCTAAATCCAGTCCTTTAGAAAACAACCTGCGTTGGTGAATCTCTTGTGTTTGTCTTTCTTTCTTTCTTTCTTTCTTTCTTTCTTTCTTTCTTTCTTTCTTTCTATCTTTCTCTCTTCTCTCTCTCTTTCTTTTTTTCTTTCTGTCTCTCTTTTCCTTCCTTCCTTCCTTCCTTCCTTCCTTCCTTCCTTCCTTCCTTCCTTCCTTCTTCCTTCTTTACTTTCTTCCTTTCTTTCTTTTGAGACAGAATTCAGGATGGCCTCGAATTCACTCTGTAGCCCAGATTGATCTCAAGCTCATAATGATCCTCTGCCACAGCCACCCAAGTGCTTGAATTACAGGCATGGGCCACTACCTTAAAATCCTTTGCCATTTTTAGTGAACTAATGTGTTATTTTCTGGCATGAGTCTGGAGCATTTTGATAAAATAGTCATGTTAGCCCTTCCCTGAGAACACAAAGGCCTAGATATCATGCTAGTAGGCTGGCCCTTATCCTTCCCCCAGAATCCCTCACAAAACAGAATGGAGTAGTTCTAGGAACACTGTGTTTTCCTCTATGGGCCTATAGAACAGAAATTCCAGATCTTGGGGTCCTCAGCCTCATGTACTGCTTAGCCAAATGCTGTAGTGTCAGAATGCTTGAGATCTGTCTTGCAGTTCCTGCTTTTGGCATCATCTGTAAAAAAGCTGAAAATATAGGAATCATCCTAGATCTAGGCTGCAGTGTATATGCCAACTTTAGCCCACAGATACATCATCTGGATTATCTTGGGTGTCCCACAATAAACAGAATTATTTATCAACAGTGAAAATTATAGAAACTTCCCATTGCAATCCTAATGTCTGGCTATTCTTGGAAAGCTTCAAGAGGCAATGCTGAGCCTTTGCTTCCTCTGCCAACACTCTAGCAGAGCTACGTAGAAACAGTGACCATTAGATATATGTGCTTCAGTCCTCTTGTACAGACCAACAATGTATAGTGCACCTAAGAAGAGTCACCTAGAGAGAGAACATTCTGTCAGGCTTTCACAGAAAATAAAGTGGTCAAGCAATGGCCCTGACTCATCCAGATGGCGGACACTGACAAAAGTTCTACACAGTGCTGTACATGGTTTCAATGTAAATCCTGAGGGGATTTGACTGACCTTGTCAGATAGAAAGTTGCTGTTTTGTTATATAGGTCTTGCTTTAACTTCAACTTAACTATCCAGCAGAAAAGTCTAATCAGAAGGTATAAAAAGTAAAGCCATTTTAATATGCAAGCTGTAAAAGACTCAAGTCTACAGCTTCTGACATTGCCAATTCTGCTGATAACCCACTACTATTATGAACTATTGGACTATATATACAGCTACTTTCTCTTAATTCAATGAGAAGAAAGATTTGTACTAATAGTGTTTAGGCAAGATATCATGTCTGCATGTTGTACTCTGAACAACTACTACAAAGACAACATATGCAATGTATTAATTATTGTAACTATCCTATGAATCTGTTGTGAATCTGTCTCATTACTATTTATTTTCATTAAAATTAACAAAAAAAAACTTGTACAGTTACTGTTAACTTAAATTCAGAGCCAAGAGCATTAATTTAATTGATATCACTCTAAAGGTACTTTATGCAATTTAAATTTTTTCTCTGATCTTCAAAATTGAATGTGAATTGAAGTTTAGATCAGAAACAATAATGCTCTGCTACACTTTCCTTTCCCAGGTAAGGGGCTTCCTAAATGCAAATGTATACATTGAATGCTACACAACTCTGGAGTGGCTTATATTTTCCATAAAGGTCAAGGCACAGTTAACTGAGTTACATTTCCTATGGCATAGTGTGCAGTCTGCGACCTTGAGCATGATCATGGCCATTTAGCACTAAGTCAACTTGAAACTGGCTTTGCCAATGGAGTGTCTCTGTGTCCTCCTGTCTGACATGGTTTGATCAAGATTTGCACTGAGAGGATCTAGAAAGTGATAGTGTCTGGAGAAATCAACACCTTTTCAGAGATTGCTGATGTAAACATCATGATTTTGTATATAGTTCATATTCCTGTATTCCTCTATTTTAATACAGTTTTACTCTGTCTTCTCCCATCTTCCTAGAACCACAAGCTGAGTAGTTCCTACGTGAGAAGAGGAAGAAGTTTGTCACATTTCTTTATCTGCTTCCCAGTTGCATACACAAGTGATTATGCTCCACTCAAGCTATTTAAAACACATTCATCTGATCCCCTGTTTTGAGAGCAAACAATCTGCCAAGCACCTCATAACTGCAAAGTGACCTTGACATGTGTCATTCACCAGGTTTTCAAGTCGAAGTCATCCTGTTTAATATTCATAAAGTCTTTTTTTTTCTAACAGCATATGTGGTGATTTTACAGGGGCTGGGGGCTGGGGAGCTTTATTTAGAGATGGTTGAATGCTGAGAAACATACCATCAGTGTCTCTCTGTTGAACTGAAGTATCAGTTTGGAGGTAGGAAAATTTCGTGTGGCATTCTTCAAGGGAGGACAGTGATGTGCTGGATTCTGACAGGTTTTTCTCATTGGAGGCTTCCTTGGCTGGTCCATCTGTGATACTGAATTCGGATACTGAGTTTATAATGATAGCATTAATGGGTTTCTCATCCGTATGCTTTTCACTTGTGAGTTGCTTATCTAGGTTAAAAAAATACACACATACATAGTTCACCTAGTGATCTAAGAATGAAAATTCACAAAAAATTCCCATTCTAGAGTTAATAAAAACAAAATGTTATTAAAAGTAATGGAAATTTATTGAGCAGAAAAATTATGAAGAAATACAAGAATACAATTATAAACACTTAGTCATGTTACAAGTTTTTCTGGTTAATATTAATCTGTAATACATATTTCTACAATTACATTTTTTATGAGTGTAGAAAATCAAGAAATTCATTCACTTAGATCCAAAACATCTCAGAATGTTTGCCATATTCTGTCCCAGTGCACTTGACACAGAGAAGCAGAAGAGTGTTCTTAGTACTGGGCTGTACTGCTGAATAGTTTACATGATCTCAATAAATCATTTTATTACTAATTACTATTTTTGCTATTTCTACAAATGTCAGTTTCCTCTACCTTATAAGAAAAACTAGATAGAGATTGTCTTAGTTTTTTTCTTTTTAAATAATTGCTCACAAAATATCCAACACCTAAGGTTAAAGGGGGAAAGATTTATTTAGCTCACAATGTGTAGTTTTCAGTCCATAACTGACTGACTCCAAGGCAGGGTGGCTCATGGCACAGGGGCAACAATTCTTTGTAGAGGAAGACAATAATGGCAATAAGAAAGTTTAACAATATCTTTCCATCCTTTTTCTCATATCTAGACTGTTGGGATTAGGATAGTGCCAAACCCATCAGTGGACTGATTCAATAATCATATACTCTTAATTCCAGCATCACATACACCAGGTTCAACCACCTCTGAAAAAGTCCTAAGACTGGGTAAGGCTTTGTGGAGCATCTAGACACAAAACATAACACAGATGAATAGTATATAAGCTCATTCCTGCTTCTCCCTTCAGTGATAGTTGCTACCCATTTCCCAGACTCAGTTATCTGCCTTATGGTGCTAGGGGTGTACATGGGATCATGCTACATTCTATGTAATCATCTGGCACAATTATTAGAGTTGTTCAGAGAACTTCTGGCAAAATCCCTGACCAAGACTGTAGGTTGAAGAGGAAAAGAAACTCATGAGGCTCACAGAATGCATGTATCTTAGAGCTTCTGTATTCATTCCTGCATGCCATGTAATAACTCAGAGTCTGTAGTAACAGGCACTGGATGTCAGGGTGCAGTGGTGACTCAAATAGGAACAGTCCCTGACCTTCTTAAGCATCAAACAAGTTAGGAAGAAAGTGACTGCATGAGTTGCAGTGCTTAAAAGTATACGAGAGAAGCAGTCCACAAAGTCTTGTTAGAGAGAAGGCACTGAATGGGGCTAAACTTAATTTGTGACTGGCCCCACAAGCAGAGTCCTAAGATGAAGGAAAGAGGAAAGTAAAGAAAGTATTTTCAAAAACATGGGCAGGCTGGTTCCCAGGGACATCTTGAGAACTAATTTAGGCAAGAGTGCTGGTGACTTGGCAGAATTATTGGGTAAGGGTAAAAATGTGTTCTGGGGAATTGTATTGCCATAGCTACTTACTGCCTGGGTGAGTCAATAATGATTATCGACTGACATAAGTAATATGATTGAGCTGAGCATGATGGAGCACACCTGTAATTCCAGTGCTTGGGAGGCTGAGGCAGGAGGATTGTTGAGAGTTTGAGACCAGCCTAGGCTATAGAGTGAGACCTTGTTTCAAAAAAGAAAAAAAAAGAAAAACGATCTGCAGCTTGGTTTGATTTTATCGTATTTGGTACTGCTTTGTTCAAGAAATTTATTTTGCTAAGTCCGTTTTTCCTGTTTGTTCTACAGCTGCTTCTTCATTTGACCAAAAGGGAAATTTCTGCTTGGTCATATGGCAGTGATTCTCAGATTTTTATGTAGAGCACTATCAACAGAGGAATCTAAAAATTTGTAGTACTGACAATTCCACCAGCTTTTTCCTCAGCAGACCAATTAGTTCACAATCCCTAGAGGATTTTGAAACCACCCCCATCCCATGACTCCAAAATGCAGACAGGTATGGGAAGCCTAGAGGCTTCCTAATCATGAGAATTGTGGAAAGGAGAGAACATTCTAGCCTCGTGAGTCAGTGACCATCAGGTTATGCGACGGTCACTCTGAAGGCTGGAACTGGCACCAGACTTAACAATCTGCTGTACACAGTCATATCAGGCCATTTTTGTTTCTTTCTGATTTTTCAAATAACCTTGCATTTCAACAATGTTTAATATTATCTCTTCCCCATATACTTCCCTCTTTAAATCTCTTACTT
>PVKN010030012.1:0-12840 GCA_004027915.1 Capromys pilorides
CATAAAATAAGGACCACGCTAAGAGAACAAGGTCATCTCATCTAATCCTTTCAGTCCTGTGTGATACAAATCACACAGTTGTTAACAAGGAAGTAGAGATTCACATTCATATTTTTTTCTCATCATATAGGATTTTAGAATTCAGAAGTGTATTACTAGTCATGGTAGCTATTGGGCAATTGCTTGTACCCCACTACCTCATAGGTTTAGAACCAGCTGAGGATCAGAACATCAGCTCTATCGCTAGAAAAAGCTGTAGTAGAGAACAGAGGTGGCTCGCTGTTATGGTTTGTCTTTTGGTGTTCTGGAAAAGCCTCATGTAGTCAAGGGGCAGACCATGATTAACTCATGGTCCCCTGGGATTATGAGCAATCCAAAACTGGAATTATGGGTTTGAGTAGTGCTGGGATTATGGGTGTGAGTGTTCCACCCAGCCTGTGGTGGAGAGTCTGAATGTAACCTAAGAGAGACAGAGAGACAGACTTCCTCTCTGTTGCCATTGTAGCCACTACTCCTTCCATTTGCTCTCTTGCTCTTTGCTGTCACCATGAAAGGTGGCTCTCTGCCATATGCCACTCTGTCTTGGAGCCAGCAGAGTATGAACTGAACTCTCTACTAACTGTGAGCTAAACAAACCTTTCCTTCCTTCATTTCACATATCGGGTATTTGTCCCAGCAACAAGAGAAGAGTAACTAAGACACTTGCACAAAACAAGGCTTCCCACCTCTACACTCATTCACCAGCCTGCATGCTCCCTCCACCAACCTCCCACCAGCGCGAAGCCCAAGAATGGAGCAGAAACTCGCCATGTGCATGCAGCCCAAGGGCAGGTGCGCCAAGAGGTAGCAAGGTGCAGCTGCTGTGTGCAGGCGGCTCCCAGGGGAAAGGTGCTCTGTGGTCTTTGACTGAAGGCCCGCTCTCAGCGGGCTCATCATGTGCACCTGCTAGAGGACGGAGGGAGGCACTGAGAGACAGGAGGAGTTCCCAGATGGTGACAAGTAGCAGAAGGGGAGGGAGGATAGAAGAAAGAAACATAGATAAAAGGAAACAAGGAAAATTATAATTTTATTTTATTTTGTATTTTTAGGGAAGGGTCTACAGGGTGTTCAGGGTTTCGCTACTAGATCAGACTCGCAGTGATCCACCTGTTTACAGCCTCCTAACAGCTGGGATTACAGGTGTACGCCACCACACTGAGCCTCCGTTGCTGTTTCAGTAAGCCCCAGAGGCGGGGCTGGCACAGCAGCCTCCAGGGACTGAACCCTAGCCCCTGTACCTGCTTGCAGGCACTTTAATCCACTGAGCTATTTGGCCAGCCAGAAAATTATAATTTTTTTTGGTAGGACTGGGGTTCAAACTCACAACCTTGCACTTGCCAGGTAGGCACTTGTGTCATGGAGCTATCTCCCTAGCCCCATATAATTTTACAATTGTATTTTAAAAGAAATTGCAACTTCAGTGCACCAAGTTCCCCAGGGTTACAATGCTTTCTTTTCCCTCACCACTACCACTTCTAAGCTACTCAAGCCTAGATTCCCAAGTCTGAATGCTACAGTAAGTTTGTAAATCAGGCCCAGGCCCTTTGCCTGTGAATCGGGCCTGGCTTTTTTCATGCAGCACTATATATTTACAAATTCCACAGACTCCCACCCAGAGATTGCCTGAGTGCTCCTGGCCCAGGCCATAACGTGCCTCCCACCTGAAGAGCCTATAGTCCTCTCTGAACGTGAATTTCTTTGAATCTGCTTAATCAGTCTGCCTGTTCTGAAATGCCATTGTGATGAAAGCCTATGAACCTATAAAGAGGAAGGTGGGGTTCAGGCGGACCTCCTCAGACTCTGCCCAGTGCTCAGGGCAGACAGAAGAGGAGCCAAGAGGAATGGCCAGTGCCTTTGGGCAAGGCAAGAACTTGGAATTGGGCATAGGCTGTGAGTGGAAAGTTAGGCGGCAGAGAGAGGAGTCCTGTGAGCACAGGGAACCCTAGGCCCTCCCCGGCTTATTTGGCATACAGGCCCAACACTCCTACTTCCTCCCGCACCTTGCCACTTGGGTAGAAAATGCTTTCGTGTATAGGAGACCTATATGTGACTTCCGCCGGTGCCAGGGCTTTGCACAGGCCTTCCCCACATGAGGCGTATAGCGAGGCTGCAGGGTCACTGCCACCCCAGCCCCAGCATTTGTTTTCTACGGTTACTCTAACAAGTTCCAGACAATTCATGATTTATACAAACACAAACTTACTATCTTACAGGATTTGAGGGATTCACAAGGAAACAGGCAAGGACTTATCAGCACTATTTTCTTATTCTGCAGTCCTGGAGAAGCATAATTTTGTACCCTATCAAGCTTCTGGAGGCTGCTCCCATTCCGTGGCCCATGACCCTCTTCAAAGAATGCTCAGTTGGGCCAGCGAGATGGTTCAGCGGTCTAAAGCGCCTGCTTAGGAAAACTCAGGCAACTCCACATACTGCAGTTTGATCCCTGGCACCACATGCTGCGCCAGCCCCACCACCAGGGCAGGCTGAGCCAGCCATAAAATAAATAAAGAAACAAACAAATAAATGAAATAAAATAAAAATTAAAACAAAAAAAACAAAGAATGCTCAGTTGAGTCTTTTTTGCATGCCATTGCAGAACACCTGCTCTCCTCATTCGCTCTCTCTCTCTCTTTTCATTTCTCAGTAGTTGGAATTAAACCCAGGGTCTTCACACTGAGATACAACCTTTTGAGACAGGGCTTTGCTAAGTTACTAAATTGATCAGTGTAGGCTGGAACTTGGAATCCTTCTCCCTTGGCCTCCTCTACGCACACTCATTTTTAAGGACTCCTACGACAACGCTGGATAATGCAGGGCTACTTGGATAACCCTGGACAAAATCTTCCTTTTATTTGTCAATTGACAAGCAAATTGAACTTCAGCTACAGCCTGGATTTGCCCTTGCCATGTAACGGCATATTCACAGGTCCTGGAGATTAGGAAATGCTTGCTTTTGAGAGGTGATTCTCGGGATCATGGTATTCCCCACAAACTTGCCAACATAGATAGGCATGAGCATGCGTGCACACGCGCACGCACAGATACACACACACACACACACACACACACACACAGGGGAACATTGAACAATGAATGCGCTCACTCATTCTTAGCAGCTTTTGTATCTACTGTGTATGATCCTTTTTCTATATAAGGCTCTTCCAGATATCAGCGATGTACGCCTTGTTGAATTTTACAGGTTCCATCCAGAAATGCCTTTTTTTTTTTTGGCAGGACCAGGGTTCAAACTCACGACCTTGCACTTGCCAGGCAGGCACTTGTGCCACGGAGCTATCTCCCCAGCCCCCAGAAATGCTTTAACTCCATTAGGAAAAGCACATTATGTTCTGTGATTTCACGCCTATTTATTTATTTGTTTACCTCTTCTGCCTGAACATTTCTTTTTCTTTTATTGTCCTATTAAGCTTTCTTTCTTTCTTTCTTTCTTTCTTTCTTTCTTTCTTTCTTTCTTTCTTTCTTTCTTTCTTTCTGTTAGTGCCAGCTCAGCCTGCCCTGGGGTGAGGCTGGCCCTGCAGGTGGTGCCAGGGATTGAACTTCCATCCCTGTGGTTGCTTAAGCTTGCCTCAGCAGGCGCTTTAGACCGCTGAGCTATCTCGCAAGTCCCTTCCTGCACATTTCTGAAAATGTACTCATGGGTCCCAGCATTGAAAGCGTTAACCGCAGAATTAAAGATGATAAAAAGAAATATTTTATACTTTAAAAAACCACAGTTATTGATCTTTATTATAAAAAACTTAAGTGCCTTTCCTTCAGTTGTAGATAGGTTCCTAACTGGGTATATGTAAATCAAATTCTTTGTAAATTGAGTCATATTTTAAATGCACCAGGGGAGCTGGCTATTTAAAGGGATCCTGCTGTGAATTTTTTTTCTCAAACCAACAGGCTGTTTCTGATGTTAATTTTCACCGCTTAATTTGTCTGTTTGTAGGTACAAATTTTCATAAAATCCGTGAAATTCAGGAGTCCAAGCAAAGCACACCTGTATCCTCTATTTGAATGGTATCTTTCTCATAAGCGCTCAAAGAGCTGTCAGGTGCACTGTCTCATTTATCTTCCCAGCGATCTTCAAAAGGAGTTAGGGGCAGCCATTGTCATCCTCAGAGGAGGTGTAACTGCCTCCCGGCCCACGACCTGCCTAGCAGGAGGCCTCCCTTAAGGAGAATCCTGCTCCATCAAGCCCTACTTATTTTCCAATTAACAATAGAGCTCAGAATGTTCTTTTTCTTTTCTTTTTTATTTTGCTACTCTTTGTCACTATTGTCCAGATGGATGAATTGAGGAATTGCAAAATGAAACAGGGTTATGAATGTCAAGGGCATACCCACAGTGCCCATGACAGAGGATTGCGGTCGGGGACTGTACAAGATGGCCACCTCAAGCTGGACGAGTAGTGCATTCCTATAATCCCAGCACAGTAGAAGGCTGAGACAGGAAGGACTGCAAATTCCAGTCCAGCCTGAGCAACTTAGTGACTTGGCGAAGACCCTGTCTCAATTAAAACATAGAAAGGATCGCAGCTGTGTCTCATACGAAGGCCCCAAGTTCAATCCTCAGTACTAGGAGTAAGAGAAAAGGCGTAAGTGTGGCCAGCACAAACCTCCACTGGGGATGCATCACCTGGTAGGCAGAGCAAGAGAGGCTGGAAGACCTAGGTAGTGATGTCAGGAAACGCTGTCACATTTAGAGCCATCAGCCACCACGGTTTTCTTCACCCAAGGATCTTACAGATCTGACTTCATTCAACTTGTATAAAATTTTAGGGCAAGGTAGGATTGGATACAAAAACTAATTCTGACTCTCAGCATCCAAGAAAGTGTCCTAGAGAGAAGCCACTGTGCCAGGTCTTGAATGGTGAGGATTTCCAGAGAGAGCCTGTAGAAAAACCAAGGAAAAGGCCACGTCACCTGCGTGCCCAGGTCACCGAGAGCTTGGTGGGAAAGAGGTGAGGGTCCTTGAAGGCTTTGGCTGCTTCTAACTTGGAGCTGAGACTTGGGGCCATGGGAGAAGTCACCAAAACTTTCCAAGGCAGGGAGTGTTGTAGGTAGCTGAATTAGATAGAAATATTATAGGCAGTTAGGCAGGGCCAGGCCCTTAAGGATAACACGGAAGACTTGGTGACTTTACAACTAGAGACAGACACTCCTCTGTCAGTGGGCCAGATCTCAAGAGTAAACAAAAGCAACTAATTACTTCCTTAAGGGTGGGCATCAGGGATTGATATGCAAAATAAGTATCAATCACCTTGAAAAAGCCTGGAGTCACCAGCCCAAGCCCAACAGGAAGAGACCTTGCTCTGTATTCATGTCCATTTGCTAGGTTACTTGCTTTCCCATTGGATCCCAATTTTAATCAATTTTACCTAAGCAATGGTGCTTGCAATCTCATTGGTTGACCAGTTTTGCCCCACCTCATACCCACCTAAGCCAGTTCCCATGTCTTCTCCACAACCTTAGGCCCACCTCACCATGTGGTTTTCCTCTATAAAAGTCCCTGGAAGAGACAGCTTCCAGGCGACTCCCACTCGGCATCCCCCTCCTATCCCTCTCTTGGACAGGAGCTTTCTTTCCCTTAATAAATATGTTCTGCTCATTACCTCCTGTTGTTCCTAAAATTCGTTCTTCGGTTTTAGAGAACATGAACTCAGCCGAGGTACCTTTCAGGTTGGGATATCAGTTTTCCCTATATCATTTGGAGGTTCCCTATTGGAGGTCTCCCTGCATCAGAAGCAGCACGGACTTTCTCTGGAAGACAGTTCTATCATCAGTGCGAAGAATGACTGTGAGCCAGAAGGTGAAACTTGGATACAAGTTGAATAGCTTTGATGAGAAATATTTAGTTACCAGAAATGTTTTCAATTTTTTAAATAAATTTGGCAATGATTATGTGTGTGTGTGTGGGGGAATGGAACTCAAATCTAAACATGACATTCCTTTATGTCCAAATACAACTCAGACTGGCAAAAGGTACAAAGTACCTCTATCTAATACGTCTAGTGTGCCTCTATTTTGTCCATGGCCTGTCACATATAGTCAGAGTTTGCACATGTGGTAGCATGCCTATGCTGAAAAATATCTTTGGTTGTTGCACAGTGTGGATTTCAGGATTTCATGCCAGGGATGCTCACCCTGTACTCAGATACACCCTCCAACAGCAAGAAGGCAGAACCTTTTAGCCACGGCGGGGCCCTATGGAAGGAAAGGGCAGTCAGAACTGAAAGCCTGGTGGCTGCCTCCGAGACAGTGTGTCTTCCCTTATACTGAACGTGGGGCCAGGCCTTAAGGGGTTGGGGGGCAAGGCTTCAGCAGCCCTCCTCTAGCACTTCTCACTCCCTCTGCACCCGGCAGGACCAGGCACGGAGCAACGGTCATGGACTATATTTGTCTTGGCTGCCTGACACCTTCTTAGGTGCTAAGGATGAAGGTGTGTGGCCAACGTCTCACTTCTGCTCTTTGAGCTGACTCTGTCCTTCAAGGTCTCTGTTGAAGGCCATTCCTCACTGAACTAAGCCACACAACGAGAAGCTGGGCTTAGGGAACTCCTGCTAGGCTCACACTGTCTGGGGACGTGGAGAGCAAACATCACACTGAATCGGACCTCTTCTTCTCAGGTACCTGCTTACTAAGCCCATCCAGCTGCAGCTTCAAGGCTATTGAGCTGCAAAACCACAGAAAGCAAAGCCAGTGAGAGCTGTGACACCTTCAGCAGTAGGCAAGCCCTGGTGCCCCTCCTCCTGCCCATCCGCCCCAAGTTTATAAATCTTCAGAGATCCCGCCTTGAAGCAACCCTGCCTGGCCTCGAAGCCTAAGCCGAATATAATTGGAATATAGTGCACGCTTTCCTTCAGTTTCTAGGTTTTACCCCACAGCATCATTCTTGTATTTGTTAAAGACTTTGGGGCTCCGACAAGAAAGGACGTTAAAGCACAAAAGCCATTATAATAGCGCTGCTATTAGCACTGGGATGTTTGGCAGGAGGCCTGGGCCACCGGGAATCCAGAGGCCTAAGTGGCTAAATGGGAGGCTCAGTGTTACTCAGACAGATCAGATATGTGCTCAGAGGAAGTGCTGGGAAATCTCTAAACACAAAGAGAATGTCAGGGGGAGGGGCAGAGGAGAAGAGCCAGTGAGGGGCACAGACAGATCGGGGACTCTGGAGAGCTCAGAACAGGTGCCCTCCTCCTCCTCCCAACCAGCCACTACGCCACGCCTTCCTGCCCCAGGATGGCTGCTCTTCACCAAGGCAGGATTTTATTCCTTTCCCTTCTGACCTTGTATAGGCTGCCATAATTCTATTCTGCCTTGCTACCCTGGAAAGGTGAGAATGGCTACTTTTGCAGAAAGACCCTGGAGCATGTGGAGGGAGACCACCTGCGAGCAGCAATCCACAGCAGGGAGGGAGGGGACATCCGGGAGGGGCACAGGAACACTAGTTACCGAGCACACTGGGCTGAGTCTGCACTTGGATCTGGGCTGAGACCCGTGCATGAGGCACCCAGTCGCTGAATCCCTTCCACCTTCCTGAGGCAGCCTGGGCAGCCTCCTGCCATGGCGGTGGCTGTGCGAGGACAGGGCTACACAGAGCCCAGAGTCTCTGGGATGATGCGCAGGATGCCGACCGAAGGCCAGGAGGAGGCCAGGGTGCTGGAGAGCACCTGCACTCACGGAGGTGCCCTGGCCAGCAGGCAAATCCAGGGATTTCCCAACACTGAATCTGGGCCTGTGGTTACTCGGTAGACACCGGGGCAGGGCCGTTTTTTATCAATGGTTACGTGAAGTGCAAGGCCAGAAAGAAACATTTGAAATAAAGAAGATGGCTCAACTTTGGCCTTCCCAGCTCCCAGTCCTGTCTGCTGGAGGCCACAAGCCACTATAGCTGTAGCTGTAGCCTGGGTGGGTTACTGCCACAGCCCCAGGTTCTGCTTCTGCTGCCATGCGCTGTGGGGCTCCGGGAAAGTGGCTGAACAAGGCACTGGCAAGATCTGCTTGGCAAACCCTACCCTGCCTGCCATAGCTGTTGTGGCACACCTACTGTTAGGAGCGGAGAATGTGCTGTCTGACCTGGATATGAATTCTGCATCCGCTACTTCCTAGTTGAGTGACAGTGTCTGGACCTCTGTGAACCCCACTTTCCTCATCTGTAAAATGGGGCTGATAGTTGTGCATTTCTCTGAGGGTCAGGAGAATGAAATGAGACACAGAAGGCATAGGAACATGGTACTGTGCTGGGCTTGGTTGCCCATGCTGGCAATCCCAGCATTTAGGAGGCTGAGGCACAAAGGATCACTATGAGTTCCAGGCCAGCCTGGGCTACACAGCGAGACCCTGTCACAAACAGCAAAGACAAAAACACATGATGTAGTGCCAGCACACAGAGGGCCCTGGGCATGGACAACAGATTCCATTTTTCAAGAACTGGTTCAAGAGATGCACCCTTCCCGAAGGCTTAGGCCGCTCCTCTGCGCTCTCTGCAGTGTGTGTGGAGGGAAGGCTGTCAGCAGGGCTGCGCTCGAAGGGGCTACGCTGGGCCCTCCAGAGGCCCCTTGTGCTGAGGCCTAACTGTCCATTGGGGCTCCTACATAGTGGATAGCCCCCACAGACGAAATGCTTGTGAGGCAGGTGGGCACTTGTGCTGATGCCACACAGCTGGCAGACTGTGACACAAACTAGAATCTCAGCTGGCAAATACTTCCAATGAGACAGCCGCAAGGACGCCCAAGCAGCTGCAGGAACCCCACGGTGGTCACGCTATAGCTCCACAGGTACTGTCCATCACAGCGACACAGTGGGCACCACCAAGCCACAGCAGACCCGTATCTAATCCAGGACAGTCCTGATGGGTGTTACTCTGGGCAGCCACTTGGGACTCTCCACTGTGTTTCTGGACTTCCTGGCTTTTCCTAGGCACTCTCGTAGCCATTTAGAGGAGACATGCCCAGAGTCATCTTCTACAGAAAGCAGAAACTCAGTACGGAGAGCAGAATGTGTCTTCCCCTAGAAAAGCTCACGCAAAGCCTTTCCCCTCCTGACTTACCTCCTCCCCAAAAGCTATTTTGGAAAGGAATTTTCAAGAATGGAATAGGTAAGGTGGATTACACACTACATGGAAGCCCCTTGTGGGAGACGGATGACATTAGAGCCAGACATTGGCCCCCCAAAAAATGAAATAAAATAAAGGCTTGGGGGTTCAAAACAAAGGTTCAGGATTTAATTCTCATTGGAAAATAAAACAAAATTCCTAGCTTAACACTTCTTGGGAGAGATACAGAGAGATCACTCAATCAGGTAGGCTCAGCTTAACTATCATTTCGATCAAATCATCTGTAAATTACTGCTTTGGGCCAGTGGTTCTTGAACTTTAGCTGGGTCAGAGCCATGGGGAGAGCTCCACACACAGGACTGGAGCCTCTTCAGAAGGTCCAGAGTGTAACACACCGAGTTCACAGTTCCAACACTATGCTGATGCAATTGGACCATGGCCTTGGCACCACTACTCCTGTTTGGTGTATACAAATGTGAGCTCTTGCTCACATTTAGAGAAAGGCAGATTGCCTTAAGAGAAAGGGCTTGCGGGGTGTGGAATCGGCTTCCACTTATTAGTGTGCTAATTCAATGGTAAAATGAGGATAATAGTATCTACCTTGCACATCAGAATCTAGTGAGAGGATAAACATGAAAGTGCCTCATAAAGTTCTAAGCAATCAGAAAGAGAAAACATGAACATTACATAAAGGTCAGAGATCATGGTGCAGTCTCTGTCATGCAGTGTCTAGCACATAGTAGGGAGCTCAACAAACAGGAAAGAGACCAACAATAACTAAAAACAGCCACTAACTGCCTGCCACAGATTTCAGTCTTGGTCATGCATTGAAACAACACAACAAAAAAAGGTAATGAAGTTATAACACATGGATTTCGTATTCCAGTTGTGGGTGGCTTTTGATCTTGTTCATTATTCAAATTCCTCACCAGAGGGCTTCATGTGGGACCAACTGTGGATCTTGATAAGAGAAGGCTGGGCTCTGTTTCCACTGCACTCTGGGCGGTCCTCAGGCCTCCAGTGCAACTTCCTTACAAAATGAATAGTGCTGGCTCCGAGGGAGACCGATCTAATCTCATCTTGTCCACTCGGAAGATCCACATCAAACGGTACAGACCGTCGAACTGTGGCACCACAGCAGGAAGAGGCATCTGGTTCCCGCTGGATCTGGATTGTTTAAATGATCAAGCAGGGAGTCACTGCTATGGTAGAAAGAGGGAAAATATCACTGGCTAACTTTAACAACACTGTTCTTGTCCAAGATGTCATTTAAAGAGGTCTCCTATGAAACAAAGACAGAAACAGAGTAAGTGAAAAGTTGACTGCCTACTGCTCCCTTTAAATGTGCACATGAATGAATCAACATCCTGCTTTTCCACTGTTTATGGGCATGACAGTCTGATCAGATTACCATGCTAGGCCTACAGTCCTAATTTACTAATCCTCTGGGGAATTTTAAATTACCTTTAAAGGGAAAAGAAAAGTCTCTGGTTACTGATGTTTGAATAAAATATTACTTATTCCTGGTTGGCCATTTTCAGAAAGGCTCTGCCCACTTCGAATGGAATTACTGGTGAGGTTAGTTCTCAGAAAAGATGTATTTCAGGTCAGTTTTGAGAGATGCTTAAAAAACACAGCACACTTGCAAATATTTACGACGGCAAATCCCTACTTTTTTTTTTTCTTTATGGCTCAATCTGGCTGCATTATCAAGGGGGCACCCAGAATCAATGCATTGGCTATACATTAAATGCTGTTGCCATGAACACTTCAGTGAAATCTCTAGGGATGTTACATGAAATACCCAGATTTAGGTCAAACTGGTTCATGTTTGTGAAAGCAAAGCAAAGTTCACAAGCCAGATCACTTGGGGACTGTCAATCTACTCTGAGCCAGATTCTGATATTGATTAGATGAAGGTCGATGCTTTAACTCGGTAATTTAAGAAGATACATATTTTAAAAATTCACAAGTTAGTTTAACTGATAGTTTCTGTGACGCTAATGTTCTAAGACAGGTTGAGTGATGTAAATTACAAAGAACAAAGAGGGAGAAAAATAGACAAAGAACTAAAGTGTGATTTAGAATCCCTGGATGGTCTCCTAGATCCGCTGGCTCAAGGATAAATTTCTTAAGACTTCTACACTTCATAATACTTATGCTGCCTGAGTTGGGGGTGCACAGTTAGCAACAAAACTGGATTAAGGGTCACAGTTCATCCTGCTCCTTAGCAAGTGTCACCGATAGATAAGCTGACTGCAAAGGTAATCTACTTCGCCCACACCCTTCATCAAAACCCTAAAGCGATCAGTGATCTAACTACGTTTTCTCTCTTTCCCTGTAATCACACTTAGTTCTAATAACGTGAAGCGCTGACAGGCCCAACTTTAGTTTTTAAGCTTCAGCTTTAGAGACATAAGTGATGAGATGGAGCCTGACGCTGAGTGATGTATTTTATTAGAAGTTCTCGGGGCTGGGGAGACAGTTCTGTGGCACAAGTGCCTGCCTGGCAAGTGCATGGTTGTGAGTTCAAACCCTGGTCCCGGAAAAAAAAAAAAAAAACAAAAATAGAAGTTCTGATCATCAAACCATAGGGGACAGAAATCTGACAAAATCTGGATGAACAAAAGATACCAGAGAAGCAAACAACTGAAAAGGGGGTACAGGAAGACGTGTCTTTGTGATTCCAGTTTCTTGGAGCATACATGAGTCTGCTTTATAAAGTCTGACTTATACTCAGAGTATCATATACCTAGAACTTCATCTCCAGGGATAGGGTGATGTATCTGCTATTTCCACACTAAAACTCAGAGATGAAGTACATGAAAGGTCCAAAGGTGAGATTTGTAGTGCTGGGGTGGAAGACGGCCTCATGCACAAAAACTCTTTCTCTCCCACTGAGCTCCAGGCCCCTCAGAGGGATATTTGCTCAATACTTTGTTTCTTCTCCTCTATCACAACAGAGGCTGGGCTTCCCTTATCTTTCAGAGTGACTGATGCTTTATCTTTTCTCATGTTTATCATGGAAGATGATGTCAGCACTTCCGTAGTGCTACGTGGCAGGAACCAAGTTTGCACACATGTGCGCTATTAGCCCATTTAGTTCTCAGTTATGGGTTAGGTGTGCTCAGAAAGTGATTGGATTATGGGGCAGTGCTGCAGGGAGGCGGCCTGCTTGGAGAAGACAGGTCGCTGAGGCACCCTAGGAAGGCCTCTCTCTCTCTCCCCAGCTCCTCCCTTTCCTCTGCTCCCTGGCTGTGCTGAGGTGAGCGTCTTGCCTCGGCTACACCATTCCACCTTACTGCTTCTGTCTGGAGCATATGAATCATGCAAAGGCTGACATTTCTGAAGCTTGTGCCCTCATTAAAGTTGTGGCTATTGTGCATTTTGTCTCAGAAACAAAGAAATTAAGATACAAACTGGTGATATCTGTTGATCCTGTTTTGCAGACTAGGAAAAGATTTAGGGGACTTAATTTGTTCCAGATCATATATGAGGGCCAGCGAGATGGTTCAGCGGTCTAAAGTGCCTGCTTAGGCAAGCTTAGGCAACTGTAGGGACTGCGCCAGCACCTTCCCCAGGGCAGGCTGAGCTGTCCATAAAAAAAAAAAAAAAAAAAAAAAAGATCAGATATGAAGTGCTGGAGCTTCAGAGATCATGTTCTATCCAACTGCCAGTCTTTTATGGCTAAGTGTGGATTTCTCCATTCCTTGCATCTTTTGAAAGTAACTTTCAGGTTGCTCA
>PVKN010030013.1:0-12849 GCA_004027915.1 Capromys pilorides
GGGGTGAGTGTGGTGCGGAGCTTTGTTTCCAGTGGAGACCTCTTTAGCTGACATCTGCTTTTCAATGGTTCCCTGTGGCTCTGCTTAACTGTTGACCTTTGTCTCCTTCTTAGGACCCAGTCACTGCTGCCTAGTGGGCTGGGAGGTGGCAGCTTGCTTGGCCAGCTTTCCAGGAATGTGCTGCAGTGTTCTGAACAGCCCAGGACCATCCAGATTCAGTGGTACTTTGGCTTAAGGACTTCATTGTTTTTTTTTTTTTTGATTTTTGAAAGATGATACATTTGTGTTCATATGGGGAGAATGGCTGTGGTCATATCTGTAATGACAAAACTCTGTGGGCGCATACCATCCTTGTCCCCATTTCTCAGGGTGTAGAATAAGAAATTTCTGTTGGTGGTCATAGGTCAGACTAAACGTCTGCTCGCTTGCATCAGTGGGGCACCGTCCTATGTGGGCCTGCTTGTTTCTGTTGGTGGGGGGGCTGTGTACCTGGTGTGGGCTTGCTTGCCCCATCAGGAGAGGGGCCCCATACTTCCGGTTGGAGTGTGCTCACTTGAAGAAAGGAGTGCGTCACATCCGGTGTGGGCTAGGTTTCAGGTGGAGTTTGTGGATGGAAGCAAAATTTTACCAAACACTTTTGTTGCTGACCAGATTGCTCCCTGCACCAGAACTCTGTCCAGCTGCCCTAGACTAATTACAGTGTGCGAGTTGGGTGCCCCCGTTTCCACTGCTAGATGAGAACATGGCTAGTGTCCTGCTCCCTGGTGCAGGCTCCAGGCAGGAATCCAAGTGGACCGTTAGACTTGAGGTTAGAGTGAACGTCAGCAGCTGTGGGGTCAGGTGGCTCCCTTCCCTCCCCGGGCATCAGGGCTCAGGTCAGCGGGCCAGGCCTCACCTCTGCTGCCTTGCACCAAGGGGAAGCAAAACTTGGAGCTGCCTTGGGCTTGGTGCATGGTTTGCCTCTGTGTGTGTGCGCCTGGCTGGCGCGTGTCTGCTCGCTTGCATCAGTGGGACACCGTCCTGTGTGGGCCTGCTTGTTTCTGTTGGAGTGGGGGCTGTGTACCTGGTGTGGGCTTGCTTGCCCCATCAGGAGAGGGGCCCCATACTTCCGGTTGGCATGTGCTCACTTGAAGAAGGGAGTGCTTCACATCCAGTGTGGGCTAGGTTTCAGGTCGTTTAGTCTGACCTATGACCACCAACAGAAATTTCTTATTCTACACCCTGAGAAATGGGGACAAGGATGGTATGCGCCCAAAGAGTTTTGTTTTGAGACAAGGTCTTGCTCTCTAGCCCTGTGTCCCCGCCTGTCTTGACGCTTGACTTGGGTGGATTAAGAGACTCCTGGAGAGGTGCGTGGATTGGGAGGGCACTCACCCGAGTGATGAGCTCCTGAGTGAATGGGCACCGGGCGAGGGCTGGTGGGAGGGAATGGACGGCAGTGCGCGTGGCCGTGGGGGAGTGAAGGGACCGTAGTGCATGTGGCCGTGGGGGAGTGAGTGGGCCGTGGTGTGCGTGGCCGTGGGGGAGGGAAGGGACCATACGTGCTAGGCTGTGCGGGAGGGAAGGGATCGTAGCATGTGTGGCCATGTGGGAGACAGTAGACCGTAGTGCGCCTGGCGTTGAGGCCTACAGCCACTGCTGGTTCCTTTCGCGGGCTCCTCCTCACCTGCCCTGCTTTCCAGCTGCCGTGCTCTTCTGCCACGATATTTGTGCCCTGGACCCTGCCAATCCCGATGGAGACCTCTGAACCCATGAGCTTTTAAGTTGTAGATATCAAGCCTTTGTCCAATCTCCAAGAACGCTCTTCAGTACATCTCGGCTGGCCTCAGGCTCAAGGTCCCCCCGTCTCGGCCTCCCGAGTGCTGCTGGGACTGCAGGCAAGCACTGCCGCACCTCTGCACAGGATCCCGTGTGTTAATGCACATGAGGATGAGGAGAGTGCTCTGCGCTGCGATCAGTGGCACTGCTAGCATTAACTCTACGCTTGCGCGATTCATCTTGTTAACGTCCAGGCGCTTATTGGGCCTTCCAAGTTGGTAATCCCGTCTCACTCCTCTCTGATGATCTTCATTACTGTTCTAGTTACTGGAACAAAAGACCCAATACCTTAAGGCTTGAAAGGGAGGAGAGGGTTATTGTGGCTCTCGGTGTATAGAAGTTTCAAAGCAGGACAGCAGGACGGAGATGCACGGCAGAGGTGCGGCACGGAAGCAGAGCGAGACCGGCAGGAGGGGAGACGGTGCCTCCGGGCCGCGCCTGCGTGGCCCCTCTCCCACCCCCACCAACAAGCCTGATCATTTTGGCAAAGCCCTATGTGCCCCAGAGGACTGCACAGTTTTTCAACTTCATGTGTTTTATTAAGTTGTTAGGGACGCCTGGATACCCACCCACAGCAGAACATTTCTCAGCTGGGAAGAGTTCGGTTGGATTTTTTGTTAGTACACCTTCACAGTCCATAATGGTTACAGCTGCCACGGGAAGTGGACAGTGTACGTAACACCTCCCGCTGCTCTCTCCCTCTCTGCGTCCCGTCCCTTTCTGCCCCGCCCCGCTCCTTCCAGCCATGTCCCCTTCCTTTTTGCTCTGCTTTCATCAGAGCAAATCAGTGCTTTTGAGTACCAAAATAACTCAAACGGCATCTATGTTCCTGTGGTGAAGAGACCCTGTCCTCCCCAAGCGGCAGATAAGACAGGGGCTCAGCTCGCACGTGGCAGGAGGGGCTCTCTGAGCAAAGGTGCGCGTCCGTCTGCCCGGCTTCCTGCCCGGGGCAGGAGAGGCACACAGCATCCGAGGTGCTTGGGTGAGCGCCACTTGGCCTGGGCGGCTCCTCCTCCTTGAGGATCTGTGCGAGTTCTCACACCCTGACTCCCCCGTATCGCAGGTCACACCCCCGATTATTGCAGTCACGGCACTCGGGCGCTTGGTGCCACTTCCCTGGCCCACTGCAGGCATCCCAAGGCCGTTCCTGCACCTGCCTTGTGGCTCGCACACCCCTGGCACCTTGCCTACCAGTGCTTGTCCAGCGGCTGGTTTCAGGGGTTAGTGAGGAATACATCTTGCAAACATTAAATTCTATCTTGGGGCTGAGAGGCTAGGGAGTCGTTCTTCCCATCGCCTTTGCGTTCTTGCTGTTAACTCCAGCTTTGCAAGAGTTTGGCATTTGCTGTGGGTTTAGGATCTGTAAGCTAGAGGCAGACTGTCAGTGGTCCCTGTGTACCAGGCAAGCTGACTCACGGGCTGTGTGCAGAAGTCTCCTCTCACCTGCACTGAGCGTGGAAATGGCCCTGAGCCTCTCTATGCAGCCCCGCTGGTGGGAAGAACGTCTTTTCTTCATGCACTGAGCTGTGGTTCCCTTCCAACCAGCAAAGGCGATGGAAGCGTGGCCATCTGTGCCCCCTGGGGCTCCCCCTCTCATCCATTCCTTACTTCTGAGCCCTGGAGATCAATGGCTGCTTCTTTTTCTCTAGGTATCTGCAGGGTCAGACAGGCATATGGGCCCTGATAGCTGCAATTATGTGGGCACCATTATGCCACTTTCAAGATGGCATTTGGATAGCTGGCATAAGGCGTGGTGGCTCTCGAGTTGGGAGCTCTGCCCTAGCCCTTTGCTAGAGGCACTGACACCAGGAGAGACACCAGAGCAGCCTGAGCCTGTCTTCCCAGGTGGTTCTGTATGGGTTGGGAAGCTCGGATATGCGTGGCCAAGGCCAGGCGTAGAAGCAGAAAGAGAGAAGTGAGCTGTGCCTATTGGCCTCAGAGGTGGCCATGGCAAGGGGCCTCAGGAGGCCAGGCACAGGAAGGCCTGGGCTTTGCAGCTCAGGGGTCAAGGGCCCGTCTCAGGGAGGTGGGCGCCCCACCCGGGCCAGGGCATGCAGGCTCACGTCATCAAACGCTTAGCTTCTCAAGAATAGCCGGACACGTGGACTTTTATGTTCAGTATGTTGAGTGTTACCTACTGGCAACCTTAAGAACACTGCTTTTCAGGAGCAACTGTGCCAGTTACCCTGGGCCCAAGGTGAACAGACCATAGCCTCTAGCTTCAAGGCCTGAGGAGGAGGTGAGGTAAAAAGGAACAGCCGTCCCATCAGTGTGGCTGATTTGGATTTCTTTGATCTAATTGCTATGCCTTGATGAACTGCAGAGCCCGAGACTCAAAAGGGATAGAGGAATGGGGAGACCAGAGGAGCAGGCTGCAGGTGACCAGAGGCACACAGGAAGCGAGTGACAGAGGAAGTGGGCGGGTTGGCGAGCTTTGGGAAACCGGGCTTCTTCCGCAGCCTCTCCCCTTGCTGCCAGGAACTCTTGCCTCACAGACCTTTCTGAGACAGAAAAGCACTTACCAGTGCAGTGCCTTGGAAAGGCTGAGCCCTGTCTGCAGTGCTGATTCAGGGGTGCAGAGTCACCCCGGGCCTGCATCCACTGAGGCACTGTATGCCCTCATGCTAGGATTGCAGGGGCCAGGGGGACAGCTTGGCCCCAGCCTTGGAGGGCTTCCTAGTGCTCTGCCCACAGTGCAGTGTGACAGGGCTGGGACTCTATACATGACACCTTGGAGTCCCAGACAGGCTCTGGAGTGGGCTGGTGTCTCAGCTGGAGCCCGCCAAATGGAGACCCTGGGACAAGGTCTGGGCTGTTGGGGAGGTGGCCCAGAGCTGGATCAGAGGGGAGCAGCAGAGAGACAGGGACGAAGGAGAAGCCAGTAGGTGGCGGAGGGAGCAGGGTGAGTCCCTGTGCCACTCCCTGGTCCCATGCCAAAGCAGCTGCAGAGTGGTTCCCTCCTGGGAGGCCATGCAGGCTTTTGCTCAGTTGGAGCTGCTTCCGGGCAGACAGAGGAGCCTTAGCCTGTCTCTCTTTGCGACAGACAGAAAAGCTGATGCCATGTGTGCTTGAAGGCCAAGCAGCCGGCGTATGCCAGGAGCCGGCACCTGCCCATGTCCTAGGCACATCGGCTTCACATTATCAACTTTGGCATGCTGGGAAGAGGGGATCCATGGACAGTGTCTGCTATTTGGGGCCAGGCTTTCTGACAGGTCCTGAAGAGCACCCCCTAGTAGACCACTGCACACACTTAGCTTAATACATTAAATGATAATTGTCCCATCCAGCATTAGAAAAGGCCGTGGCCTTTCGTCCCAGTAAGTTCTGTCTAGGTCTTTCCTTGAGCTGGGGCTATAGCTCAGCAGTAGAGCACGTGCCTATCATCTGCAAGGTCCTGAGTTTGCTCTTTAGAGCTGCTGGAAAGAAATAAAAGGTGGTGCCCAGAATTTGTTTTCATCACAGCCATTTCTTTCTCGACACTCACAGCATACCAAGCACTGCGTTCCACCATGTGGAACCCTCTGGGTGGTGGGCACGTGGAGGATGCCTGTGTGTGACCAACGGGGACAGATGGCAAGCAGTTGGCCTGGGGAGGTGGTATGGCTTCCGGGACTCCTAGAATGGTAGCATGGGTTCATCTCACTCCGGGCATTTGTGGTACCAGGGAGCACACGGGGCCCTCCTCTGTGGATGTAGGAGTAGTGATGTACTGCAAGGATGGTGTTACTTCAGGTGTGTGCTGGGTGGAAACACTGCCCAAAGAGCAGTGACCCTGGAGGCCTGTGTCGGCCAAGTTCAGGTCTGTTTTGCTTTAGGACAGGGTCCTGTGTGTTCTTTGCTGTGCACCCAGAGGTCCAGGCAATGGGCACAGCACACAGAGGAGGCATGAGTTGGGGGGGGGCCCTGAACCGGAAGTGGTTGCTCCCTTGCTGGGTCCTACCCTTCCATGGAGCACTTTCTAATTTAATTGGGTGACTGAGTGGATGGAAGTCTGGTTTACTTAACTGTACAATTGCTGGAATGATCGGAGGGCATGTGTGGATCTGCGCAAGCCTCATGTGCACAGGGGCAAACCTCACCTGGACCACTTTAGATAATTCCCTAACAAGGGTCCTCTCCTGTGTGGGCTCCTGGTTGTCCTGCACTTATCTGGCACTTACAGCGTGTCTGTCGGGCAGGACACCCTGTATGCTTGCTGTGCATGCGGTTTCATGTCATTGTCAGCAACACTCTGAAGAGTGATTCCCGGTTCTGGGTGCAGATTCAGACAAAGAATTCCGAGGTACACAGAAGCCAGGACTTGGTCCTGGGCCACACGACTGGTGGCCAGCGGAGCCTGGCCTTGAGCTTGGCAGGGCGGCCTGCCTCCTAGATCTTCACCTCCATGCTCCATGCATGCAGTTCCCTGTGTGCAGACTGCCTTGGTTATTTGTATGGAAACTCTCAGATTTGTCACCACCTCTGGGGAGCTGCTATTTTGGGTGTGGCCTGGGAGTCAGAAACGCTGGTGTCCTCTGACAGCTCTTAGACATGCAGACTCTTAGGCCTCTCCAGGCGCAGCACATCAGCATCTGTGTGTTCTTGGAAGATCCCCAGACATTTGGGATCCTGGCTTGGTCTGAGAAGTGGATGCCCCCAGAAGTGGTCACCTCTTTCTCATTGGGAGATTTTAGTGCTCCAGTGTAAGAGCAGCAGTGTGGGCAGCTCCAGGGCTGAGCCTCCCCTCCCCTCCCGGCTTCTGCGGGAGGGACCTCGACTCATTGCTTAACTTGCCTCTCTCAAGCTCGGAGCTCCTCACCTCTCAGCATGCCAACCTGTGGCACTTAGCGGTTGCTCGTGTATCAGGCAGTGCCCAGGAAATCCCACTACTTGTAGTTTGGTCCTGATTTAGGACTGAGAAAACTCTCTGAGTCCTTAATGTTACTGTGGGAAGCCTCTTTGTCCATGTTGCTAGAGACTGGATCACTCTGGATCCCACTTGAGGGTCACTTGGGGGACTGACTAGTGGGCTCAGCTCACACGTACCAAACGGGTTGTGAGTTTGGCTCTCATGGCATCGACAGCAGCCCAGGTGATGTTTCAGAGACAATGACCAGAGTGGTCTGTAGCTGTCTGGCCACGTATTTTACATGGCCACCTGAGAATGGTGGCCACATATCTACATGATTGAAAATAAACCGAAAGAGGATTACATCTCATGACATGTGCTGTGGCTTGTGTCTCAATGTCCCCCAAGGCCTCATGCAGTCAGAGGCGGCTGGATCTAGACTATGTGGTGCTGGGACTGGTCCATGGTGCAGTGCTAGGCCTGAGGGCCCTAGGATGAAGGCTGTGAGCACTGCCCGCCCTACGTAGCCTGGTTAAGACACGAGGGACAGAAAGAGCTGTTGTCGTCCCCTGCTTACTTCGCTACCTCCTGCCCGCTGAGAACCGTTTCTCCTCTGTGATGCCTTCCGCCCTGCTGCCCTGCCACCCTGGCTTGGAGCCAGTCAGTTATGGACTGAAACCTCTACAAACTGTGAACTCAGTAAACCATTTCCCCTTTAACTTTGGGCGCTGGGCACTTTGTCTCAACAGTGAGAAGAGTAACTGTGATCATATGCAAAAATGATACGAAATTCAAAGTTCAGTGCCCACCCCTCAGATCTGACTGGTACATGACCACACTCCAGTCATTTGCACATGGACTGTGGAGTTTCCACAACTGGGCAGCTGTGACAGAGACCAAGGGCCTCGCAACGCCTGCAGCAGCACATGCTCCGGGGCCCTCCCTGGAGCCCTCTGCAGAACTGATGCCACCTACAGCTTAGCCTTTGGAACCCAGACGGGAGCCTCTCGCTGCTGCTCTCTGGTCTGTCTACAGAGAGCCTTGACACATTTCTTCTCCTCACCTCACCCTCGGGATGCCCAGGAACCCCAGCGTTTCCTTCCTCGCTGTGGGAAAGTGGCTGGCCATGCAGGACACTAGAAGAAGGCCACGAACGCACAGGACTCCTGCGCGGCGGTGCGACAGCCAAGGGCAGTACCTCCTAGCTCCGGAATGGTTTGCCGGAGCGTGTTGTGGCCCTACCTAATTCCAGCAGCTGCTTCAGCTGCCTTCAGCCCCTGCTCTCAGGGGAATGGAAGAGGGAACAAAGCCTAGTGTTTCGGTGCAATTTGTGTGTTGTGTGCCTAAGAATCAAGCTCTGTAGACCCACTGAGCCGTAGGGCTTGAGCAGCGAGGAATGAAAACAGATGGGACAAATGGCAAAAGACTCGGGAGAAGGGCGGCCCCGAAGCTGTGGCGACCTGGGGCCTGAGGGTTCCAGAGCCGCCTCCGCTGGGCTGGGCGTGTGCAGGGAGCTCGGGCATCTTCGCCTGCTCAGCCGGGAATCGCGGGGAGGGGTCCGGCGGTTTCGGCCCTTGCTGCTCCGGGTCTTGCTGCTCTGCAGCAGCCGCAGCGCCTGACCTGCGTGTTTGCTAAGAGCTTTCCTCGCTGCTGCTGAATCGCAGTAGCTGAGCGTGCAGATGTGAGCACGGGAAAACTGCTGGGTCCCAGGGTAACCTGCACTGGGCTGCCACACGGTGCCCAGGTTTTCCTTTGGAGGATTATTTTAGATGATATTCTCATATATGAGGTGTGTGTGTGTATGTGTGGTTTCTTTTATGAGAGGCTAAGAGCTCCTGACAATTTTCTGTTAGTCAAGAGCCCAGGCCCTAAGGTGTCCCTAATCTGGAAACAGAGGGTAATCACGTCTCCTAGGGCTCTCGGGGAGATTAAATTGATAACAGAAGTCATGGAGCCTAGTCCCTGGCATGCGGCACACACCGACACCGACAGTATCCTTCATTCTTTCTTCTTCTCTCTCATCTTAAAACTTAGCAATAGCAGTCGGCAGACTGCTGGAGCACCCGGCGGGGCTTCAGGGGAGTCGCTCCCTCCCTGCTCAACGCATTTGCAGACCTGCACCGAGATCATTATGGGTATCAGAAAGTGTCATTGCCCCTGGGAGGCCCTAAGCAAAAGGGCCGTGGTGAGGCTGTGCAGGAACCCCGTCTTCTGGAAGGCAGCGAGCTTTCCACTTGCAGGTGCGTGGGGCTCTGCCTCTAATGGCCTTCGGCTTCTTTTAAGGTGCGTCGCCTTCTCAGTCTGTGGCCTTCACTCTCGCACTGGGTATACTTAATGTGATCGTTGTCAAGCGCCTTCCCGTATCCTCAGGAGCTCGCTACAAATGTGCCAGGAACAACCCGGCAAGTGTGAAGAGTCTTGCAACCACTTGGGGGTTCTTGAGAAGAGATTTGCTCCGCTAGGCTCGTCAGGCGACAGGCTGAGAACCAGCGTGTGCCGCATGCCCTGAGTACCTTGCACACTTGTGATTTCAGACTGAGTACACCGACGATGACGGTCATGGGCGTCCGAGTCTCGAATCTGGGTGGGAAGGGTCTTGTTCACGTTATACTTGGAACAAATACATTCCAAAGGAGTTTTCTTGGTTCGTTTCCTTCTCAGTTTCCTTCTCGTCTCAATTTTAAGAGCTGAGACATTTTAAACTGCCAGAAATCCAGGAAATAGTGTGACTGAGGTTGAGTTAATTTAATTAATCAATGCATACACTGAGAGGGCAGTGGGCAGGGCCTCGCTGCCGTCCCTGTGGCAGTACCTGCACACTCAGGAGATGGAAGGAGTCTCTGTCCACCTTCTCCATCATGTTTTCAGGTCCTGCTGAGGCTCCTCCCTCTCCCCCCTCCCCATGTTCCCATGAGTGGGAGAGGCTGTGTTGGGAGGCTGGTTGGCTGGCACCTTGCTGCTGCTGCTGCTGCTGCTGGGTCAGGCTCCTGAAACGCGACCTAGGCCTACCCAGGTGTGTCGCCGCCTGGCTGCCCCAGTGTCTGTGCAGTCAGCAGACCAGGCAAGACCCCGTATGTCCACCACCCATCCCAACTTCTGTGTCTCTAGCTGGGTGAGACTCACAGGGACTGTTCTTTCTGGTCATCTAAGAGTCGAGTAAGAGAGGAGAAGTCTGAAGAGCCAGCCAACTGCCCAGCCCAGAGGACTGGAGAAGCCGCGGATGGGTGGCATCCAGTCCACTAGAAGAACACACTGATAAAGACAGCTTTTCTTTTGGAGGGGGCACCAGGGGTTGAATGCAAGGCCTTTGCCCTGAGCGCGTGTTTAGCCCTTTTTTTTATTCTCAGAGAGGGTCTTGCTAAGTGGCCCAGGCTATGCTTGAGCTTGTGATCCTCCTGCCTCAGCCTCTACCAGTGCTGGTAGTGCAGGAGTGTGTGACATGCCCAAAGCAAGCCAGCAGCTGGGCACATCCTACAGGCGAGCCCAGGCTCCCTCACAGCGCTTTCTGGTCCCTGGCAGCTTGGCTGCTCTAAGTCTCAGTGCTTGGTTTTCAACAAGACCGGCTCTCTGAAGCACAGAGCACAGTGTTTGCCCCTAGTGAGTCTTAGCTATCATTCCCCATGGCATTGTATTTTAGATTTGGAGCCCAGAAGGGCCTCAAAACAGTGAGCAACAGGGGCTCAGTGTGACTCAGCATTTCATACGTACGCTTAATTTTGGGAATGGTAGCCTGGTCTTATTCCCTTCTGTGGAGGTCAGATCATTCATTGCCATGGCCAGGAGCAGGGCTCTATGATGACCTCTGTATCAGTTAGTGTTTGCTGTGTAATAAATCATCATACAACCTCATGACATACAGTAATCATTTACGAGATCATGAGCCCGTCAGTTGGCAGTCTGGGCTGGGTGTGGCTGGCTTGTTTTTCTGCGGGGCTTCCCTGATCCAGCTGGTCAGTGGCCAGGAGCTGGTTGATCTGGGTGCGTCACTCACGTATGTGGTGATTGGTACTGGGAAGTTGGCTGAGTGTGACGGAGAGACCGGGCCGCCTGTCTCTAGCAGGCTATTCCAGGTTGATTTTCACGGTGACAGCTGCATGCTTTCCAAGAGCAACAAGAAAGTTCAAGCCTCAGAGTGCAACACTTTTTTAGTCCATCTGCGTCGTGACTGCTAGTGTCCTATTGGCCAGAGCAATGACCAAGCCTGGAGCAGCTGGTGGAAAGCTCTGTGGGATCAGACACACGAGTGGCCAGGACTACGAGGGAACACCACTGTCACCTCTCCCTTCGGCGAGTTTGGGTAGACATGCTCTGTCTTTAAGCATTCGAGTGGTACATGGCATTTTTAAAAAAATCTTTTTATCAGGTATGGTGCTTCAACATGCCTGGCTTCTGGTCACTATCCTCGGATTCAATTGCTGGCGTGGTTTTCTGTCGTCTTAATTTTTTTATTTCCTTTATTTGGGAAGTTGCAGTTTGCTGCAGGACATGGTCCTTTTTATAGAAGTAACAGCTGTGATGTCATGACTGAGCACATTTCCCTAGGGATCTGCTGCTCCCCACACACATTTGGAAGCATGATCCGCCATCCATTTGCTTGTTTCTATTTTGGTCTCTGACCTCATGGCAAATGTGGGAACTAAAAATGTATTAGTTGCTAAGTTAATCTTTTGAAAATGCTACCAATTATAATGTTTGTCCTTTGACGTCTAGCTGTCAAACTGTAACAGATGAGTGAATGTTAAAAAATATTTTTTTTTCTTCTTGAGGTGTCTTTCTCAGTGACTTTGCATAAAGCCAAGTGTGAAGAGAAAAATATGTTTCTAATCCCAGAAACTATTCAAGATTTTTATAACAGTGTTTAAACAGGATTTTTTTTTTTTAGTAGAAACAAATAGCAATAATATGACTAGTAACTAAAAAGGGAAATAAACAGATTACTTAGAGTCCAAACAATCTCAGTAAGGAATTTCTCAGTGGAACATTTAGGCTCTTATTGAATCTGTACACAATTATATCTTATTCCCCAAACAAAACAGATTTTCAGTGATAAATGTTTTGGACGGCAGCAAGATTCAATTCAGTTCATTTCAAGGTACAGATTTATTTGTGAAATTAGGAGAAAACAGTTGCCAAGAAGGGCCTGGGGAGTCTTAACTATCTTCAGCTCCTCTGTTGGTGCTTTATGCAGAGAGATCTCAGGAATGGAGGTGCTTCTTACAAGGATAAGAAAAATTGCAGCTGGAGCAGAAATTAATTTGTATTTATAGTGCAAACACCTACATGAATCCTTAATCTGCTTTTTTATGATTTTAGGGGAATTTATAGAATCGTTTAGATTGGAAGAAATCTCTGGTGGGTCATCAGGTTCCCTCTCCTTATAATGGCAGTGCTGATTTTATTATCCTTAAAGCAGCTCTGATAGATGGGTGTCAAGTCTGCCTCATGTTTCACACATTTAAAAATGTATATTCCCTACCCTGAGTGTATTTAATGGAGGAGACAGACCGGGAGCTGCCTATATACCCAGGAGACTTTTCTGAGCTCCTGACACAAGTCTCTTCTGGAACAGATGCTGACTACGTAGCATATTAAGCGTTATAGTGATGCCGTCAAACCAATTTCCTTTTGACATCTGACAATTGGGAGCATTTGGCCCCAGTGTGTGCTGGGAGGCGATGTCAGGCCACTGTCCCCTTATCTCTGCCGGTCCTCAGTTCTTGCAGGGACCTACCCTCCTCCCAGGGAGAGGTTCCTTGGAAGACAAACTCTGAGCCCAAGGCATTCTGGAATGGCTGTAATCTTCTAGAAGCTGGTGAGTTGCAAGGAACTGTAAGCCGCGGTCCTCCTGTAAGAAACTGGTCATCTCTGGGGGCGGATTCCTGAGGTCTGTTGGGGAGGAAGTGACGCTGGCCCGTCTGAGCCCACCTAGGCCATTACTCTGAGATTCCATTTAGTGGACCATGTACTCTTACACGCAGTCACATTTTACTGGATGCCGCCAGCAGAAAGTGCCTGAGTGTGGGGCAGAACCATCCACTGAAAGTGGCTGGAGGACCAAGGAATTGGGATGGGCAGGTGAAGCTGAGCCAGCCTCTGCGGGGTGAGGTGCACAGGTGTGGGCTGGGCCTGGAGGTGTTGCGGTGCCTGAGAGTATGCTTTGGGGCAGACAGCATGGTGGCTTGGGGGCCTGCTTTCCCCAGTGA
>PVKN010030014.1:0-12854 GCA_004027915.1 Capromys pilorides
TGTTGCTCTTATATGTTACAGTTCAACAGGAAAGAGTCCCCATAAATGTCATTTCCCAGAATGGATTAAGCCAGGAGGGCAGTGTGAGGTTCCCATCCTATCAACAGCGTGAGAAAGTTTCCCAGGGTGTTCTAGGGGCTGGGAACCTGCTGGGTGCTCCAACCTGCTGTGCGACTTTGTCACCGGCCTCTGGCTGGGCCACCCCTCAGCCCCCACTCCTAGCTCGGCTCCCTGTGCAGCACCTGGCCTTTGCCCATCGGGCAGTGTTCCCACAAGCCGCTCTCGCTGCTTCGCTTCCTGCAGATTGTGAAACCTGTTTATTGCCTGTGTCTCACAGTAAGCTGTGGATTGTGGGGTTCCCATGAAGCCCTGCCCTTTCTCTTAGGGTGGATAATTAGTTCGTAGGGTTTAATTTGGCTGTAGGGCCTGCCAAAGCTCTGGCTGCTGTCACTTTCTAAAGGTGGTGATCGGTCACATGGGATCTAATGTGACATAGAGCTCTTTCTCGCCATTGAGAATCGGATGTGGGTTGGTGACATTCATTTGGAGTGACTCTACTTAACACACTTGTAGATCAGAACAAGTGTGTCTTGGATACAGTGTGAGTAAGGCAGTTGCCACAGGGGTCCCTCTTCTCTCTCTGTCTCTGTCACAGCCTATTCTGCAGTGTTCCGAGAAGAGAATTCTTATTGCTGGAGATGCAGAACCTTAATGCTAGCGTACGGCCTTCTCTCCTGCCTGATTTCATGGGTCCATGGGTAAGGTCCTTTGTCAGGGCAAGAAGGTAGAAGAATTTGTAGAAAACATGCAGTGGGAGAAGAGCCTTTTCTTTCTTCAAAACTCAAATGTTGGTGAGCTAATAAACACTGAGCTACATGGGAATCAGCAAGCCGTAGAGAGGCCAGATGCCTGGGGTTAGAGAGGTCTGGTCCAGCTTCTTTATCCTGATGCTCCTTTGCCCTTGCCTTGAGAAATCCACCCTTCAAAGCAGAAAACGGATGACGAATTTTTAGGATGATTAACAAGCCAGAACCCAGGGTACACTTTCTCTGCTTTGGCACTCGCTCTGGCAGGAATGTGGTGACAAAGCCATGCAGATCCCTATTTCCACAGCGTTGAGGGATCCTCTGGGAAGAGAAGGGGTGGTTGAGAGGGCTCTGACAAGAGGGGAGCAACTGTCTTGGAGATGGTGGGCATGTACCAGCTCAACCTGAGGAATAGGACAAACAGAGCTTCTTTAGTCTTCATTGATTACCGTGGTACATTACTCATTGGGCTGATGCAGTGTGTGGTATTTTTTTGATGAAGAATAATAAATAAAACACATGGAGGTAAGTTTCGCTTTCTCTGTATTCAGATAATTAAGAAAGGGGATCCTGGTGCTCTGTTTTACCGCAGCCACCAAGTGTACTGCGTGCTCTTACGGTTGTTCATTTTTCTGAGTAAAGCAAATTGTGACACGGAAGAACAATTCTAAGATTGCACTGCTACTGGACTTTGTTTTAATTTATAGTTATTTTATTTTTTATTGAAATTTTTTTTTCTGCATTTAGGATAGGGTCTACAGGGTGTACAGGGTTTCACCATGTAGATCGGACTCCAGTGATGCTCCTGTTTTTAACCTCTCAAGTGCTGGGATTACAGGTGCACACTGCCACACCCAGTCTCGATTGCCATCTGAGTGTGCCCCGTGGGTGGGGCTCGGACTGCACACTGGGGATTACATCCTCGAAGCTGTGCTCTGCCAAAGCAGGCGCTTTAGTCCGCTGAGCCATCAGGCTGGCCCTGCTCTTGGACTTTGTTTCATGCCAGATCAGATGTTCTCTACTGATGGATTTGCTTTTGATGCTATTTTAGCCTTTGTTAATGACTTGGGTCTACTCATTTATTCAGCCTACTTTTGCTGAAGGAAGATGTTCCAGTGTTAGGTAAGGTCTTAGGTCCTGGCCACAGTAGGGAATAAAACTGCTTGAATAACTAGTGTGGGGTGGGGTAGCCTTAACAATCTGGTGAGGAAGAAAATAAACTATGGTATGAACAGAAAAAAAAAATTAGTATTCTAAAAGTTAAGAATTTCTATTAGAGTCCTAAAAATTATATGTTAATGTATATTATTTAGTAGCACATAAAACATAATACAAGTATACATTTTTTTTTCTTTTTTGCAGAACCAGGGATTGAATTCAGGTCCTTGTGCTTGCCAGGCAAGCGCTTATTCTACTGAGCTATCTCCCTAGTCCCACATTTTTAAATGAATACATACGTATTGGGTTGGCATATTTGACTGATTTTTCTAACAAAGAGTTCAGATAAAACATATCTGAGCTGCATAAGGTGATGCACATCTGTAATCCCGGTATTCTAGAAGGATAAAGCAGGAGAATCAAAAGTTTTGCCCATCCTGGCCAATTTAGTGATTTGGCCAGATCCTGTTTCTAAAAAAAGAAAAATCTAAGGGTTGGAGAGATAGCCCAGTGGTCTAAGCACTTGCTTGGCAAGTGCAAGAACCCAGGTTCGATCTCTGGTACCACATGCTGTGCCAGACCCAGAATCACGGATGTACCATGTTGATCACCAAAACCAGGTATGATGGAGCATGCCTGTAATCTTAGTGCTGGGGAGGCTGAGACAGGAGGATCACGATGAGTTGGAGCTGCATAGTGAGACCCTGTACCAAATAAATAAATAAATAAATAAATAAATATTTTAAAAATCTTAAAAGGCTGGGTATGTAGCTCAGTGGGAAGACCCTAGGTTGAATCACTAGTACTAAAATAAAGGAAGATATAAATAGATATTAGATATAGATAAATATTTAGATAGATGGATAGATAGGTAGATAGATAGGTAGGTAGTCAGGTAGAGAGAGAGACAGACAGATGGACGGATGGACGGATGGATAGACAGATGGATGGATGGATAGACAGGCAGAGAGGTAGAAATGTAGCTCAATGCAAGGGTCTTGATTTCAATCCCTGGTATTGGAAAAATGAAAAGACGAAACAGCTCCGGCGGTCCTTGCTCTGAAGGCTGGCCCATGCTCCAACAGTCAGTCAAAAGACGTAAAGCTTTGCGACCATCTGGCTTAGAGTAAGAGCAGCTTCTCCCGCAGCTGGACGTCTTGCAGTGCGGGCTGCAACTCCCGCGCCCTGGCTTGTGCTGCTCTTACTGCTTTTTCCTGTCCAGCTTCTCCACCTGCCCTGGTATGGGTTCGCAGGAGAGCGCTGGCTTCTCTCTCAGGAGCGGCGCACATAAGTGGCTTGTTAGGCTCCTCAAGTGGAAATGTGAGGGGACACTCCGAGGTGGTGGCGGCGGCCCCTGGCATTGCACGGCTGTTGGCGACACTCATTACACACCTCTTTGCCAACTCCATCTGCCCGTGTGCCTGGCATTGCTGGCCACTGTGTGTCTGTGCGTCCGCCCATCCTGTGACAGTCTCTAATCCCCAGAGTGCCTATTGAAGGCCATCAGATTCCATTTCTCCTTAGTTCCCTTGAGACAGTGCAAGGAAGAAGCTGGAAGGTGTGTGAGGGACACCCGTGATCCAGGGCAAGGTCACAAGGAAGAGCTGTGGGGCCAGGCTTAGGGCTTTGGTGGGGCCAAGGCCAGCTGGCTGCACTGAGCAGCGGGCAGGCCAGAGGGAAAGCGTGGATCTACTCTGGAGGTCTCTGGAAGTATTAAGCTAATGGAGTTCAAACTCACTGGAAAATACTAAAAAGGGAATGAGTTTACATCTGTACCGCTGTTTCGTTAAACATAGAATATGCACGGATGGTATTCTTCAAATAACCTTTGAGTGGAATAACAGCATTTATCTCTCTTGCTATATAAGAGTTAAAAGAGTTTTAGCCACTCGAGCTATCAGGTAGTGCTCTCTCATCCCACTGTACACTGAAGAGGCCTTCTGTGTTCTTTATGCCTCCAATTGTTTGCCCACATTGCCTTGCTTAACTCCGGCACCTTGGCTTGGTTTCTGGTCAGCTGTTCAGGCAGCAGCTGTTCTCAGCACTGTTTTGTTTTTTTTTTTCCTCCCCCTGTATCCTTGATTTATCATAAAACATTCTGTGTATACAACAGCATGTGGTCACATAGTCAGGTCAAGATAGGCAAAAGCACAAGAAAGATTCGCTCTGGGGCCCAGGAAAGAATGCTACTTTGTTCATCATGCCCTAGGTTTGTGTCAGTCTCCACACAATGACAAGACTGCAAAGGGATATGTTTTTTAGACATGTTGTTCAGTAGTCCATGGCTGCACGATCTCTTTGTGCTTGTAGGCCTGCTGCTCCTTCTAAGCTTCTAGACCGATCGGTATCATTAGAGCACGTTAGCCCTTTGTGAAATGCTGAGGAAGTTTCCTGGTGTGGTGCATTGTGGGAGCTGCTAAAGCTTCCTTTCTTACTTGTTCCAAGTTCCTAGGGGCCTACTGCTTTATTTGAGTGGGACTTACCTCATGAGGGTGCCTGAAGACTCTGTTAGGGGACAACACCAAGACTGCAATTACTGGAATGTTAAGGTATAAAGAACAAGCAAAACAAAATAACGTTTTCCTATAATATATTCTCTGGATACATCTTTGAGTTTTCCTCTGGACTATTTGCCTTTCCTGGAATATTAGTCAGTATAGACTGTCTTAAAAACTATTTTACACTATCAAGGCCTAGAGACTATAATGTCCCCGGAAAGGCTGATATGTTTGGAGGTTGAGCTTGTTCAAAGCAGGAAGGTCACCGGAAGTGTGACTAGGAAGGTACATTTTGTCCCCAGCATCCCCCAATTCTTCCTGGCTACCATAGGTCAAGCAGCTTCTCCACCACACCTTCTACCATGGTCTTCCAAGGGGCGGTTTCGGCCTTGGAGTCAGCTGATCATAAACTAACCCCACAGAAGCTGTGAGCCAATACATCTCTCCTCCTTGAAGTTTCAGGTGTCAGGTGTTTTGTCCTGGCTGTGTGAAAGTGACTAATACAGGCACAGTGGTTCATCTAGCACAGTATTTATCTGACTGTGGGGATGGGATAGGAGGATGGTGATGAGGGAAGATGTGGATTGAAAGGCAGGAAGGGCTTGCTCTGCAGAGTCAACTAGGGCTCCAGCTCCCATCAGCCATTGCAGGGGTGGAGCTTCTACCCCAACACTGCCGACCCCTCATGTGAGCTGTTCATCTGTATCTGCCTGGCCTCTGCTCTGAAAGACATTAATCAGCATCTACTGCTAGATATTTGGCTTCTACCATTAGTGGTCAATTGCATCTTGCCCTATTATGACAACTGAAATGTCTCTAGACGCTGTCAGATGGCTCCTAGAAATACAATTGTTCCTGCAGACGACCGCTTCTGCACCAACCATGACCACCTTCATGGAGCTCAGCCCCAAAACCAAGGTACTCATGGTGGACCTGGGACCTAGGGATCTCCTCCAGACAAAGTCAAGGAAGCTGTGCAGGTAGCCATCAATGTGGGACATCACCACATCAACTGTGCCTGGACCTATCAGAATGAGAACAAGGTGGGAGAAGCCAGCCAAGATGAGATCCAGAAGTGCACTGGATGCTGGACCCAAGTAGTACATTGTGCTTTGGAAGGAAATTAAGCTGCATTTCACCTGTCTTTGGAGATACTGCCTCAGTGGATTAAGAAAAATTTGAATGCAGTCTACTGTTGGGAAGGTAGCATAGTTACTGTTGAGAGTTTTTGGCCAGATCCATGTTTAAAATTAAGAGCGAGGAGCCTATCAGGTGACATGAAACATCTGGTCAGAGGAGTGATTTCAACAGATCTTTGATTGCAAGGATGATTTCATCCTTGACTAGACTAGAGCATTATTATTAAGAACAGGACAATGTAAAAATGAATTGAATCTTTTCACCTGAAGATGAGTGCATTTAAATTGTAGGAGATCCCTGTGTTTTAGCTTTTCATACATTGTAAACTGTTAATAGGAAATAGGGACTGTGATTATAATAATTCTTTTAATGTTTTTCATGTTGTCTTTATGTTTATAATCAGGTTAAATTAATAAAAGTATTGTGCTTTAACCTTAAATTTTTATCACACCGTAAAATTTTGTTTTTGATGTAGGTATGAGTGCAAAAAATGGTGTATAGGTAATTGTTATATTAATGTAAATCTAAATAGACCAAAACATGTTAACTTAAAAAAAAGGCAAGATCCAGGAGATGTTTATGAAGTGGAAGGATCTCTTTATTGTTAGCAAGTTGTGGTCCATATTCTTTGAGAGAAGCCTGGTGAACGGGGCCTGCCAGAAGACCCTAAAGGCCCTGAAACAGGACTCCCTATGTGTCTCCCTCATTAACTTCACACAGGGACGTCAGGCTGGGAAGGAACTTATTCCCAGAGATGGAAGTCACATGCCTGGATGTATGGGAGGCCATGGAAGAACTGGTGGATGAGGGGTTGGTGAAAACCCTTGGTGTCTTCAACCCCAACCACTTCCAGATCATAAACATGAATAAACCTGGGCTGAAAAATAAAGTGACTAACCAAGTGGAGAGTTGCTCATGTCTCACCCAGGAGAAGCTGATCCAGTACAGCCACTCCAAGGCCATCACCAACACTGTCTACAGCACCCTGGGTTCTCCAGATAGTCCTTGGGCGAAGCCAGGGGACCTTGCACTAACTGAGGATCTCAAGATGAAGGACATTGCTGCAAAGCCCGGGAAAACTATAGCCGGGTTCTGATCTGGTTCCATATCCAGAGGAATGGGGCAGTCATTTCCAAGTCTGTGACATCAACTTTGATGATTGAGAACTTCCAGGTCTTTGACTTGAAGTGGAGAGATGATGAAGTAGGTGGTGGCCACCAACTTCAACAGAAAGGAGAAGTCCTAAATTATACCGTGTCAGACAAGCTTTTCTGAATCCCTGAGCTCACTGCAGGCAGACTTGAGGCCCTGCTGTCCTCACAGAATCTGTTCATTGAGGAGCAGACATCAAACAATGTTTTTTTGTTGTTGTTGCTGTTGCTGATCTGATTTGTCCAGGTGTTTGCTAAATGCCATGAACTCTGCTGATATTGATGATGCTATTACAAAAATAATAGGAAATAATAATAGTAAAAAAAAATTGTTCCTGATCATCGATGGTCTAGGGTCTTAACAGCCTCCCCAGCTGCTGTACGGTGGAAAGTGAGCAGGAGAAAGACAGCATGGAAAATGATCCTGGAAGAATAGAGGACCAGGCCCACAAGTAGTGTCTCATTTAATCCACATTCCATTGTAAGACGCAGGAACATGACTACACACAGGAGCTGAGAAAATATGGTAAAGCTGAAAAGAAGTCTTGCAAGTTGGTGTGTGCCTATAATTGCGGCTCAATCTTAGGCTGAGGCAGGGGGACTGTTAGTTTGATGCCATTCTAGATGACTTATGAGATTCTAGTTTTGTTTTTTTTTTCCTTTCTTTCTTGGTCTTTTTTGAAACAGAGTCTTGCTATGCAGTTTAGGCTAGCCTTCCACTCACTCTGTAGACTCCAGGCTGGTCTCTAAGTCACAGAGATCCTCCTGCCTCTGCTTTATGAGTGCTGGGATTACAGGTATGCACCACCATGCCTGGCTAGGAGATCCTGCTTTTAAAAGATAGCACAAGGCAGCCAGGTGTGGTGGTGCACGCCTGTAATCCCAGCACTTGGGAGGCTGAGGCAGGAGGATCAGTGTGAGTTCGAGACTAACCTGGGCTACAAAAGTGAGCTCAAGGGCAGCCTGAACTACATAGTGAGACCCTGTCTCAAAAGGACAAAAAAAAAAAAAAAAGAATTCAATTTAAAAGATAGCACAAGGGACGGAGATATAACTCAGTGTTCTCTGAGTTCAATCTCTAGTCCTAAGCTTGGTGGGAAGGGCAGATGTAGAAAGGAGGGGGCCCTAAAGTACATAAATAATATTTTAACTTACAATGACAAGACTTAACTACATAACGTGTGAATTATTCAACTGTCAGAAAATTAGATCTTCATAAATTTCTGAACTTTTCTTCCTTGTAAATTTCAACTGACAGTTGGTTATTATATTTTACATATATTGTATTGTGTATCTCTGTACCTACATGTGTATCTACACATATAAATGCTTTCCTTGAGAGGCTGAGGCAGGAGGACCTTTTTGAGTTCAAGACCAGCCTGAGCTATGAAGTGAGCTCAAGGCCAGCTTGAACTGCATAATGAGACCCTGTCTCAAAAAGGAAAAAAAAACCAACGCCCCTGCTAAATTTCTCCACATAGCTTCTCTTTACAACGTAATTATCAGCTAAAGCAACAGAAGCTGAAAGGGCATATAGTAAAAACAAACAAACAAACAAACAAAAATACCTAGTGGAACTTTTATGGCTGGAACATACATGGCGATGTGTTTCATAGCTGTCTACTTGTACAGGGAAAAGCTGGAGAAAGGGAGGAAAATCCTCCTCTGGGTTACTGGCATTCTAAGGGCTGGAGAGCTCAGATGTTCCTATATTTAGTGAAGATGGACTAATTCATCCACAAAGTACCAATCCTTTTAACAATATCCATGGATCAAGACAGCATTAAACAAATAAATATGGACTCTCTGCTTGTACCTATTATGAGGATAGTATGCCCGTCACCCAGGCTGGAGCGGCTAGACCTGGCCCTTAAAGACAAAGGCCTAAGAGTTGAAAAACTGACCATGTTTGCTCGCCAGGAGCTCCGTGCAGGCTGTGCTGCACTAGGTGCGCCTGACAGGGTGGGGGTTGCAAAGGAAGTGGAAGTCACGCCCCATGTACTCAAGGAATTTACAGCTTAATAGATTATATACACATGCCAGGGTATACGGAACGGCTTGGCCGCCCGCCAGCGGGAGATCCGTTCACTTGTTCCCTCTGTCTCCCTCCATTTTCCACTGAGTATCTCACACCAGAAAAAGCAGGATCTGAAAGAGTTCTTTCTAAATAGTTGAGCACTTTTGTATCTTTTATCCTAAATACCAAATCACTTACAGATGAAGCATAGGAATGAATTGTTCATGAAAGAATTCAGCGAAATACTTTTGGAATAAGTGAAATGTGTGGATTATCACTCTGAATGCTTTTCCTTTTGTACCGCTGTCCCTTTTCATGCCCAAGTCTAAAAAGAGCCTCTGTGAATCAAGTTTCTTCAGGAAACAGGTACCTTTAATTCCTGGATTGCTTTGCCTGAGGAGCTATTGCATAGGGCTGTGATGGACCATGATCCTGGGGATGCCCAGACCTTGCCAGGGCTGGTGGCCTTTCTGGTGCCATGCAGGGAACACAGGTCTGTGGTGTACTGGAAAGGAGGCTGTGCCTTTCTGGAGGAAGGGGACCTTGGCAGGCAGAGATTGCTCTCACACCTGCACTAGCAGTGAACGATTACACAAGTCCTTGAAACCCTACATAGTGTGGGGTCTCTCTGTTCTTCACTTTTATTAAAAAAAGGAAAACCAAAACAACAACAAAACCAACTTAGCTGTTCAAGAGCTACTTCTGATTTCTGCTTCCTCTCTCCCGCCCCTTTCTCTATGCTAACCCTGGCAGTCATGGGACTGGACAGTCTCCCAGGCTGAGGCTCTCCCTCCAGCAGACCACCAGAGCTGCAGGGACTCTGTAGACCCAGGTCACCAGGCAGGGAGAGGCTTTAAGTACATTTGTTTATTTTCACTCGAACTCGTGTTGGAGGAAAAGGCCCAAGTGAAATAACATAATACCTGTGCAGGTAAACATAGGCTGAAACCTTTTTTATTTTTAGAGTGTGAGTGGCTTCATCTCCCAGGCTTCCTGTGATGTCTGAATTTTCTGTGTAAACTCAACAGTTCTCAAAGAGGTAAGTGAAAAATATTCAGAAAGGGACCTCCTTAAATAAACTAGAAAGTACTTTGGGGCATGCATCCTTATCTTATTTCATTTTTAGTGAAATGGTGTTCTACTGTCTTAGCAGCTATGGTCTTATGAGGAGAGCTGACATATACTGTGTTCCTGGTTTTCCACGATGTGCCATTACTTGCACTATATTGTTAAAATCTTGTAAGAAAACCAAGGGAATAATATTACTATTGCATAGATGAAGAAGCTAGTCCTCAAAAACCTCAGAGTAAGTTGTCAAACATTACAAAGCCAGTGTACCTAGAGCCTGGGCCAGAACCTAGGTCCATTATCTCTGAGGTTGACTGTGATGTTCATGGAGCTAACATTCTAGAGAGGCCAAATTAATGAGGTGATGAGAATCGCCTCCTAGTTACTTGGTACAGTAAATTCATTACTTCATCTTCTTTCCGTTCAGGTTTCCCACAAACATATTTTAGTTGTATATAAAATACGTATTTCATTTCTAGAAAGTTCTAGCTGTCTAGCATCTGTTTAGATTTACAATGATACCTCAGTTGTCAAAAAGCTCCAAGTTTGAACTTTCCACTACTTGAATAGCAAAGTGGTTTTTTTTTTTTTTTTTTTTAACTTGCTTGATGCTCGTAACCTTGTTCTATAGTTAAACAGAAAATCTAACCAGAGGAAACCTGTACTACGCAAGGGTGACTTGCACCTTTTGCCTTATCTTGGACACAAAGGGGTGACACTTTAGTTTCAGGGCCACTCTGCCCAGACAACACATAATGCTGGGTTACTGTCTTAAAACATTCTTCACTGTGTCCTTTTTGCATTTCATTGGTGTAAGATATCATAACCAAGGCTCAAAAGAAAGTTAGTGATGCCGGCAGTAAGGCTAAGAGGGAAGTCTGTGAGAGCCCTGATAGAGTTCAAGAAAGAAATCATTGTACAATTTATTAAAGTTCTGGAAAAAATGAATCTAGAAGTGCAATTTTGGGGTTGCAGAGCTAGTTATTTGGTTTTCATTATTTCTGATGGGAAAAATAGGTTGAGTCCTTCAACTTTTTGGTGTCCAAATATGAATTTGGAATGAGTTGAGTTTGACAATGAGAGAATCACCATTTTCTTTCTTCACATATTAATTTTAGCGCATACATGAAGGGATCCGAGGGCTGGTGTGTGTTTTCTCCTGCAATCACAGACTTGCATCTTATCTGAGTCCGCCAGGGCTCACATTCAGGGTTAAATCAGGTATGCACCCAGAAATAAAACCCTTACCAGAAGGTGGGTGTCCCAGGCTGCGACTGTGCCCAAGCCCTGACTCTAAGTGTGATGGTATTTGGAGATGGATTCTTTGAGAGGTAATGAGATTTAGAGGACTTCCTGAGGATGGAACCCTCAGGGTGGGATTAGTGCCCTCCTAAGGAGAGACAGGTAGATGAGCGCTGGGTTTTCCTCTGTCCTTATTGCATGCAAAAATGCAACATGAAGTTGGCTCCTGCCAACTAGAAAGAGAACCTTCACTAGACAGCCAAACTGTTAGAACCTTGACTTGTCCAGCTTTCAGATCTGTGAAAATAAATGTTATTGAAACCATTTAGTCTAGGGGCTGGCAAGATAGCTCAGCAGTCTAAAGTGCCTGCTTAGGCAAGTTTAGGCAACCACAGGAACTGCGGTTCAATATCTGACACCACATGCTGTGCCAGTCCCATCCCCAGGGCAGGCTGAACTGGCCATAATATAAATAAAGTTTAAAAAATCTAGTCTACAGTAATGGGTTATAGCAGCCCAATTTGAGTAAAATAATGCATAGCTGAGGTTGGTGATGCCAATAGTCAATTAGTATAGCCACTGTGTGGCTACAGGAAGAGTATTTACTGTACTTGACCTCTGGCCTTGCCTGTTAAGTGGAGATAATGACATTCACTAAGAGGGTCGTGACAATAATATTAGAGCATTTTGGAAATGGCCAATCTCAGTGCAGGGTGAGTCACATCAGACTTCATCCCCAAGGAATGGTTTTCAGAAAAGTCCATATCTGGAACCCAAGGAAAGGTTATTGGGGATCTAATACATTAATTCTAATCTACCACTTCCTGTGCAATCCATGGTGAGAACAAAGACACGAAGGCATATCTGTAGTTGTGGGGAGCCCAGGGGCCCTAGGAGCAGCCAGGGTGGTGACTAACGGGAACAAAGGCCTCGACCCCCGGCCGCACAGGGGCTTTATGAATTTGTGAGGTGGGCGACGGCTCAGGGAGGAGTGACTGCGAGAGTGTGGGAAGCAGTGAGTGCTGCGAGCTGGTTGGGTGGGAGGCTGGGAATCACACCTGCAACGTGCAGAGCGAAAAGCACACGGGAAGAGTAACGCGCATGCCGTCGGCAGGGCACGATGTAGTGTTCCGGGGTGGGCGCTTCAGTTTTGGGTTTTGTTAAGCATTTAGTACAGGGTCTACAGCATCTCATTACACAGATCTGACTCTAGTGACCCTTCTGTTTTCAGTCTCCCAATCGCTGGGATTACTGGTGTGCGCCACCACACCCAGTCTCAGTCTCAGCATGCCCCAGGGGGTGGGGCCGGCACAGCACTCAGGGGATCAAACCTTGGTCCTTTCATCCCCCTAAGCAGGCACCTCAATCTGCTGTGCTATCTGGCCAGCCCTAGTGCTTCAGTTTTTTTTTTTTTTTTTTTTTTTTTTTTTTTTTTTTGTCTTTTTGAGACAAGGTCTTGCTATGCAGTTCAGGCTAGCCTTGAACTCACTTTTGTAGCCCAGGCTGGTCTCGAACTCACACCAATCCTCCTGCCTCAGCCTCCCAAGTTCTGGGATTACATGGGTGAGCCACCATACCCAGCTAGTGCTTCAGTTTTGATCTGTAATTTTCCAGCCCTGGGAAGTCATAGTCTCTTTTCTTTTCTTTTTTTTCTCTTCTCTTCTCTTTTCTCCTCCCCTCCCCTCTCTTTTTCTCCTCTCTTCTTTTGCCTTGCCTTGCCTTGCCTTCTCTTCCCCTCCCCTCCCCTCCCTTCCCATCCCCTTCCTTCCCTTCT
>PVKN010030016.1:0-12843 GCA_004027915.1 Capromys pilorides
CTTTAGACCACTGAACCATCTCGCCGGCCCCATGAGCTATTGTGTTTTAAAACTTCATATTTTGAGGATTGGGGAGATAGCTCAGTGGAATAAGTGCTTCCCTGGCAAGCACAAGGTCCTAAGTTTGACCCCTAGTACCATCCAAAAAAAAAAACCTTTGTGTTTTGAGACCTAGTATCCAATGTGAACATGTTAAGAGGTAGGGCCTCTGAGACCGTAGGTAAATCCACCCTCTTGAATGAAATTAGTGCTCTTATAAAAGAAGTTGAAAGGAATGTTCTGGTTTCTGTGGGCCTTTCACATGTGAGAAAACAGCAGCAATGTGTCATCTATGAAGCAGACAACAGCACTAACCAGACACTAAATCGTCAAGCCTCTGAGATGATGAGAAATAAATTTCTATCATTTATTAATAACCCAGTATTTGGTATTTTGTTATAGCTATAATTATGAACTGGAGCACCACCATAGGGAAACTTTCACACCTGTGTTGAAGAGACAGCTACAAATGTTGTAAAGTGTTGTCTGAAATATTGGGAAAAAAAACAAAGCAACCCAAATGCCCATTATTGGCACATTATTTTGATTAGTAATTGTTTGCACATAGAGTACTACAATGGAATACAATAAAGGAAAGTTGATTACGGTAAATTGGTTCTCAGCATCCATTACAACCTCTTTCTAGGTGTGATTTCTTGAATTGTAGAGGTGAGAGAGATAACAACTGTTTCTTAAGCAATTTAGAGTCCTAAATTATTTGAATTTGCATGATATTTGGAATGAAGCAACAAGGCTCGGGCCATCTTCCTGCTGCTTTAATTATTGTCTCTGGCAGCCAAGGCATGGAGAGCCAAGATTTACTTGCAGCAGCATTAGTTTCCAGTTAGCATCTTTCTGAGTATTAAAAAGGCCTTTTCTGTCACAGCAATGGCTTTCTGATCACTTAATCAGTGGTGTGTTGCCAGACTTAATGGTTGCAGTGATTAACACTTGCCTTCTTTCCTTCCTCATGTAGCAAAAGTGTCACTTCTTTGAAATAACAATGACAGAGAGCTCTCTTCCTGCCTTGCAATTAACATTATAAGTATCTAATATCATATATTAAATTTCTTATTTTTAGAATACCTCAAAATACTTTTGTGTCCTATAATTGATTTCTCAGTAACTCAGTGTTTATACCAACAATGATTTCTGAAAATGGACCAAAGAAGATAGAAATCTGAGATTGGTTATCTGATTGATCATGTCTGAAAGAAAGGTCCTCAAATGTTAGGTGGCTGATTCAATGGAATTTTACAGTAGAAAGAGGATCAAAGTCTACGGACCATGCTTGCTCTATCTGTCACGTAGATAATGTGATATGGCCAGTGCATAAAATTCCAACAAAATATAATTAGTCACTAACAAAAATTCCATATTGGGTAATAGACCTAACTTGAATCATTCCAATGCTGACTCAGGCTTAGATCTGAGTCAGTTCACAGACCCAAAAACTACTGAATGAGAAGGAAAGGGTTGTATGCAAGGCAACTGTGCACCATTAGAGGGGAAACAGGTGGAACTGTCAGACGACTGAACACCGGCTCTCAGCTAACACTAAACGTGGAGATGCAGATGTCACTGTGTCCCGCCAAGTGCAAAGGGACAGCGGGCACCAAATGGAGTTTTTGCCGAAGACCATGGCATAGAAGAGCCAGTATATCCACATGTTCATCCTGTGGTTATTTTCTGGTTCCATAGTTACAATAAATATGTATAACAACTGGAAGAATTCTCATAGGGTGAGTCTCTGAATGCCAGCTAGAAGTATAGGAGCACTTTAGGGGAAGTAGACAGCATAGCGTGTGACCTGTGTGCCTAGCACTCTGAAGGTAGTAAAGGTGATCTCACAGTTACTTTGCATGATGTGTTGGGGAAAGTTTCCCTTTGTGAGTCCTTTGCATACAATTTCTATGTGCCCCTAAGACCCCTTAAACCCTTGCTCACTCAAAAAATGAAGGCTAAAAACTCTGATTGGCCTAGATTATACCAATTTGTAAAACAGTTATTACTAGGAACCAGCTTACCCCTATAAATAAGAACAGAGCAAAGTTCACAGTGAGAAATTTGTCAAGCTTCTCTCCACCGTACAGCTCATTGCTCGGCACTCCCTGGTTTCCACCTTTGCATTATTGTAAGTAAATTGTCTGATTCATACTACTTTTGTTTTCTGAGTTCATCATTCTACTCTGGAGTCACCATCACTTTACCTCTTTTATTCTTCCCCAGAGTGAAGAGACACACAAGGGGAGCAGAGGGTCTCTTCATGGGAAGACCCCTAGCTTCCTAACCTCCTACCTGACACAACAGATGGAAGGAAGAAAGGCAAAGTGAAAGACTCTGAAGCTTTCCCTGTACCAGAATAGTATGCCAAAGTAATCCTGTACACCTGAGGAGAGACAGAGATTACTACCTGCATCAGAGATTTTAATATACTGCATTAGTGATTTTTATCACGTTTTCATTTAATTCAGCTATTTGGCAAGTGCAAACTGTAGATAAGACTGAGAAAATGACAGTAGGTTTTTATGATCATCGTGATGATTCTACATGTAAATAGTTGGTTCAGACAGGCTATCTTAACTTCAACAAATAAATGCAAGACTTACAACTTGATCTATAGTTACTATTTTGTGTTTCTCTCTATCTCAGTAAACAGAAAACAGTTAATAAGTTGCTTCCCTTTATTTGGTTTTACTGTATATTTAAGTATACTCTTCTAACATTAGTATATTCTTAGCATCTTAATTCAGAAGTTCACGAACTCTCTGGATCTCTATCCTAAATTAATCCACAACTACCTTGGTCATCACACTAGTCCAAAGGACATAACACTGGTAGCACCTGGGTGCTACTTCATGTTATCTCTGACACTTGTCCTTCGTACCTTGTTAGCCTAATGATGGTAGAAATATTCGTAGCAACTCCTACTGCTGTATAGAGACAGTAGCAAGTCCAAATTGGATAATCACTTATGGTAAGTTCCTCTTCTTTCGCAAAGGTTTTGTAGAAGTGCCTTTTCTTTTGAGAAATAACTCCTGATGTTTTAGAATATCTTGATGGGTTAGTTGAATGCCTCATCATGGAAACAAAGTGAATTTAGAACCCAAGTTGGCAATCATATGCAGGTTTCCTTTGATAACCGGCATATAAAGTCAAACATGTATAACAGCATTTCATCTTTAAATGGAACCGATATACTAGGTCAAGATTAAGGGTGTTCTAGAATCTCATGAGAAGGCAGACATGTCACCCATAGATGGCATTGCTCAGCACATCAGAGCTTGCTCAGGAAGATTCACGAATAAAAGTTATAATGGTAAGAATGGAATAAATTTAGAGCTACTTACCATGAGCTTCCTCTCATCAAAATGTTAATTTGTCTATTCCCCAATCTGCACTATTGTTGTGTGCCTAATGTGCCTAAAGCAGAGACTATTTCTGAACTGCCAGTGCCACATAACCCAGTATAACCATGCCATCACTTGTAAGAGGATAATTACATCTAGAATTTGAAAGCAGATGTCTGCCCTTGATGGAGTTATCCTTTGTATATGCTCATTGTACAACATCTATGGTTTTATTGAATTCTATTTTCATCATCATGGCAACCCTTCTTACACTGCTTCTATTTGGATGATTTCTTAATATTCAAAAATTTGAGGCAATGGTCTCATGTCCATGAGTTTCACTTGACCTTACCATGGATATCACCACTCAGAAGAATTATGTAGTATTATAGAATGGTGGGTTATTTAATGATAAATAAGTTATTGTCCTAGCTGGCAAACCGCACCTCTTGAATTTTAAATAATAACTTATCTATATAGTATATCCTCGGAAAAAACTATCAGCATTTCCATTATTACCAGTGCACTAAAGAATGAAAATGGAGATGGCATTTGTATTAGTCAGGGTTTTACTAAAGGAACAGATATAATACAAGGAACTGATATAACACAAGATATACAAATTATAAGAAATTGCGAGATTGGCATATGACTGTCAGCTGCAGACTTGGATGAAAAAGCTTGTAGAGGGTGTCTGCACATCCAAGACTGAAAGGTTCAGTCCCAAGGTCTGAAGCTCACTGCAGTGTTCCACACAAGTCTCTATTAGTTGGCCAATGTCTGCAACAGAAGGCTGAAGGATTCAAGTCAGAGGCTGATGACTCGGTTCTGGAAGCCAAGAGATGGTGTCCAAGCTAACTGCGAAGACTGAAGTTCCTCAGACGAAGAAGAATGCTGAATCCTTCCTATTCCCCTTTATATACTTTCTGAGCTGAGTCACTCTGAGGCAGGCTCTCCACACCCTAGGATGAGCCCCTCCACATCCTAGGGAAGACCCTCTCCACCCCCTGGGGCAGTGCCCCCACACACCAGGGCATGGAACCACCAAGACAATCCAACCAAGTTGACACAATGTATTGACCACTTACAGTATTGATCATTCTTACACACAATGAGTCATTTTTTTAAAAGTTGCTTTGTTCCTGAAACTTTAGTCTTTGTTGGATTATGGTTCTTAGCTATAAGAAAAGTAATATTTCCACTGGTTAAAATAAGGCTAATGCAATGTAGGTAAGTTCTCTACATAGTCTCAGACAGATTTCCCTGAAACAAAAATTTGGATCATCTGACAAGGTAAACAAATAGACTTTTAAAAATCCTACCAAATATGTAGAAAGTTATAAATAACAACAATAACCATGTGCAGAAATCAACCTAGAATGTATCAAACATTTAAATATAAGAGCTAAAATCTATGAAGTCCTTAGAAGAAAATACAAGTATAAATCTCTATAGCTGTGGACCGAGTGACTGTTTAGGTATAATATCTAAAGCAAAACAAAGGAAAAAATAGAAAAATGAGTTCATTATGCATGCAAAGCTTCTATGCATCAAATGATACAATGAAGAAAGATAAGACAACCCATAAAATGAGATAAAATTATTAAATCATAAATTTGATAAAGTACTTACATCACGAATATCTATAGGACACATATCCTGCAACAGTAAAAAGACAATCCAGTTTTAAAGTGGACAAAGAATTTGGATAATGTCTCCACAAATATACAAGGAGACACTATGCACCTAAAAGATAATATTATTAGTTATCAATGTGATACAAATCAAAATTAAAATGAGATACTGGCTCTAATTTTATAAATATGGATAATAACAAGTAATGATGAAAATGTACGTAAACTGAACCTTTATGAATTGCTAGGGAGAGTATAAAATGATGGTGAATTTGAAAAACAGTTTAGCAATTTCTCAAAAATTTAAATAGTCACAATGTGGCTCTCCAATTCTACATTTAGTTATATAATCAAAAGACACAAGAACATATACAAAGGCTTGTGTATAAATCATCCACATGTTTGGAAAATAAAAAACAAAGTGAAAACAAGCCATTTATCTGCTAATGAATGGATAAGCAAATGATAAGATATGTGTTCAATGGAACATAATTCATCATAAAAAAGAACGAACTACTGATGCATGCTACAATATGGATGAACTTTGAAAATGTCATGGTATATGAAGGAATCCAAACATAAAAGACCATGTACTATATGATTCTATTTATTTCAATTTGCAAGAATAAGTAAATCTAGAAATAGAAAATGCATTATTGATTGTCTGGTGCTGGAAGTAGAGAAGAATAAAGACTAATTGATAATAGGTATGCAATTTCTTTTTGAGGGCTGGCAAGATAGCTCAGTGGTCTAAAGTGCCTGCTTAGGCAAGTTTAGGCAACCACAGGGCCTGAAGTTCAATCCCCAGTACCACATGCTACACCAGCCTCACCCCCAGGGCAGAATGAGCCAGCCATAACATAAATGAATAAAGTTTTTTCTTAAAAAATAAATTTCTTTTTGAGCCATTGAAAGTATTCTGGAATTAGATAATGTTGGTTGAAAAAAATACCCATGCACTCAAAGTTTTGCATTTTAAAAGATTGAATTTTATAATCTGTGAACTATATCTCAGTGATTAAAACAACTTTATTCACAATAAAAAAAATAGAAGCAACATCAATAACTCAAGTTGCCTGTGTTATATCAATTCAATAGAATAGTATTCAGCAACATCATTAAACTTTTGTTACACACAATAACTTAGACAGCACTCGTGTCTTACGTTTAGCAAAAGAAAATACTGTCCATATTTTCATTTATATAACATTCTGAAAAGGCAAACAAGCAGGGCAATGACATAACAGTGTGTGTGCTAGGGTTTCCTTGTAGGGAGGTGTGACTATGAAAGGAATAGTGCAAGGGAGGTAGTAACTGAAACAATAATCTGTATTCTAATCGTGGTATTCACACAAATCTATACAAATTCACAAAACCAAACACCAAAAAGTTTATTTTACTGTATATTAACTTTAAAACAATAATTTAAAATTTGAGCAAATGTTTGTGTTTGAATAAAATTGAGTGGCAGGTATGAAAATACATTTTTTTAATTTTTTTTCTTCTGAAATCATTATAGAACATTCAAAAACATGAATAATGGTCCAGAAGGTCCAAGTACTGTTTGCTTAGTTTCCCCCACTGATTACAACTTCTATAATATAGCATGATATGAAGATCAGGAATTTAACATTGGTAAAGTATGTATAACTTGATGCTATTTTATTACATGTAGATTTGTGTATCTACCATAACAATAAAAATATAAAGTTATTTTATGGCTACAATGGTTACTCCAGCTACACTTTACAAGCTACATGGAGCACTTCTCTTCCGTCATCAACCCTAAACTCTGGAAACTGCTACTCTGGTTCTATCTCTGGCATTTTGTCATTTTGAGAATGCTATATAAATAGGATTGTACAGTGTGCAACCTTGCAAGTTTAGCCCTTTGCTTTTTTGGTAGTATCAGAGATTGAACCCAGGAGTTCTCTATCATGAGTTACATCCCCAGTCCATTTTTATTTTGTTTTGAGATAGGCTCTTGCTAAATTACTAAGTTACCCGGTAGCACTTGAAATTGCAATACTCTTGCCTCAGCCACCTAGCTTCTGGGATTACAGATTTGAATTCCTCTTCTGAGCTGTATTTTTCTTTTGTTTAGCATAATATCCTTGAGATTGTTACAAGTTGTTACATATATCTCATATTTGCTTCCTTCTATCTCAGTAATCTGGCACATATGTATTATAATTTACACATCCATTCACCTATTGAGAGGCATTTCAGTTGTTTCCATTATTTAAGCTGATCAAATTTTAAATGACATATAATAATTATACATATTTAGGGATACAGTGTGACATTTTAATACATATATTTAATGTGTAATGGTCAGATCAAGGTAATCAGCTCTTTATCACCAAATATTTCTCATTGATTTGTATCAGGAACATCCAAAATGCTTTCCAGACATTTGGAAACAGATGATTATTCATTTTCAACCATAGTTCCCCTATTCTTGTAGAGCACAAAGAATCATTTATTGTCTCCAACTGTGCACTTCTACCCACTAACCATCATTTCTCTATTGCTACCCCTTCTCACATTCTGCTAACCAACTCTCTCTTTCCCTATGAAGTCAACTGTTTTCACTTCACATGTATAGGTAATATGCAATATTTTTATTTATGTGCCTGTTGTATGTCACTTAACACAGTGTCCTGCAGACTCATCCATGTTGCCGCAAATGACTGGTGTTAGTAAGCCTTCCCATCACAGGAACAAAACACCTAACACCTGCAAATAAAGGAGGGGACATTTATTAGCCGTGTGGTTTTGGAGGGCTCAGCTCGGAGTTAACTGGCTCTGAGGAGGTAGAAATGGTATGGTGGAAGGGCTTGGTAAAGGAAAGCTGCTTTACCCATAGTACTCACGAGGCAGAAAGAGAAAAGGGAACAGCAAGGAGCAATATATCCTTCCAGTTCACACTCCTGTGACCCAACTCTTCGGATGAGACCCTACCTTCTACAGCACATTAAGCTATGAACCTATCAGTGAACTAAATCAGCTATGAGTAGAATACCTCTGTGATCCAATCAGCCAAAAGCTCCACCTCTGAACATAGAAGACTTTGGGGTGATATTTTAGATCTAAATCACAACTGTAGTATTTCATTTTAAAGGTTGGATGATATTCTCATTGTATATGCATTAAACATTTTTATCCATTCCTTTGTCAATTGATACTATATTTTTCCATATCTTAGCTACTGTGAATATTGCTGCTATAAACAGGTGACTACAAATGTCTCCACAGGATACTGCTTTTCTTTCCTATAGACATATACCCAGTTTGAGAAACCTTCATGCTATTTCCAAAATGATCCAACTAATTTACATTCCCACCACCAATGTGTAAGGGTTTCTTTTTCTCAACATCCTCACCAACACCGCTTGTTTTCTTTTTCTTTTTTGCATTTTTATGTTTTGTTTTTGCATCTGATTTTGATAACAGACATTCTAACTGGGGTGGATTTCCTTGACAGCTAATGATATTGCTGATTTTTTCAATATTTATTGGCTATTTTCCTTTTTCTCCAAAAATAAGACCAGAGATAAAAAACGCAAACTTTCATCACTCGTCTCATGTTCAGTGGCTACGTTGTAATGCAGGTAAAGCAAGGATAGGCTGATTGTGGCTGGCTTTGCTGCTCTCTAGGTTTCAAGACTAACTTTAGGCTACATATCACTTTGGATGGAAGACTTGTGCTTTTTATTTAGAAGTGACTATTTAGATCATTTTTCCATTTTGAATTGGATCACTTGTTTTGTTTGAGTTATTTGGATACTTTGGATACTAAGCCTCCATGAGATAAATAGCTAGCAAACAGATTCTTCCATTTTGTAGGCTATCTCTTCACACTTTTGATTCTCTTTTCTCTACATCTTTGCCACAACTTTTGTTTTTGCCTTTTTGTTAGTAGCCATCCCAATTGGAGTGACATGATATCCTATTGTAGCTTTGATTTATATTACCTTAAGGATGAGTGATGTGAAGCATTTTTGTATAAAGATATGCCTTGGAGACACAGAAAGTTTGGCTGTGGACCATGACAATGAAGTGAATATCAAAATAAAGTAAGCTACATGACATATTTGGCTTTCTACTACATATGTTATGTTTTATTATACTATAGTCTATCACTTGACTGTTGGCAAGTTATAATAGTTTTGATAGTAGAGGGTTTTATTTTTCACAATATATTCCTCTAGAGCATTTGAGGCTATTTGCCAGTGTTCTACCTGCAGTATAACTTCTTTCAGAATAGAATACAGTCCTCTCAGTCCTTGCTGTTACTTTATCAACTATGTTTGTATGATGGTCTAAATCCTCCACTGTCATTTCATCAGTTCAGTGTCTTCACCAGGAGGCAATTCCATCTCAAGGACCCACTTTCTTTGTTTGTCCATAAGAAGCAGCTACTCATCCATTAAGGATCACATGATAGCAGCTATTCAGACACAAATTCTGGCTCCATTTCTAATTCCACTTTTCACAGCACCTACCATACAAGTGCAAAGTTCTGGGTTCGACTTCCAGTACAAAAAAAAAGAAAAAAAAAAAAAGACTAATTCTTATTCTCTGGCTACTTCTACCACATCCACCATTACTTTCTCCACTGAGAAATCAGTATGTATGGCAGCTGTAGCCCTATTAAATGTCTTCCTTAAATAAAAATCTTTTATAAGTCATAATTAGTCCTTAATCCATTGCTTGCTGGATAGTGTATTTGTAGGCATGAGAGAAATATTAATCTTGTACCTTTTAAGTGGTCAGGTGCATTTTCAATGAATAGTTATATCTTGTAAAAAAAATTAAATGTGTAGCAGGTCTGAACAGTCGGCTTAAAATATTCAGTAAGCCGTGTTATAAATAGAAATGCTGTTCTACAGGCTTTGCTGTTCCATTTATATGGCATACGCAGAGAGGATTTAGTATAATTCTTAAGAGCCTAAGATTTTTAGAATGGTGAATGAACATTGGCTTCAACTTAAAAACACCAACTTCATTGCCCCTTAATAAGAGGTGTGACAGATACGTGCATAACCACATGCATAGCAGCATCATTCATAATAGCTAAATCTTGCAAGTAGTCAATGGTGATCTGCAAAAGAATGGACAAAGAAAATGTGATTTTTACATGAAGTGAAGTTCTACTCTGCCAAAAAGAAAAGTAAAACTTGAGAAATTTGTAGGAAAAATTGATGCACCCTAAGCCTATAATGTTAAGTGAAATATATCAGGCAATCTTTAATATTTCATCTTAAACCTTAAACATTTCATGGTTTCTCTTATATGAAAAGTCCAGATTATAAATAAAGAGCAAAATAAAAGGTAAATAATAGAAAACAGAGAGACAGAGATTTTTGTCAAATGGAAAAGAAATGCAAGAGAAAGACAAAGGAGGAAAGGTACTGAGTAAAGGAACAAAGATGTATTGTGTGTGTACAAATTCCGCACTACAAATCCAAACATTAAGTACTAAAAACATGTACTAATCAGAAAAAAAGAAAAACATTGACCAAAAAAAGAGAAAGGGAGAGAGGCTCGGCCTGTCTTTGGAAGCTTTGAAACCAGGCATGGACTTTTCTAGCTCTGAGAGACCCACATAGCATCTTCTTATAGAACACTGTTCTATCTATATTGAAGACATATTGTTTAGTGTAGACACCTTCAGTTTTTGTAGCTAAACTTGAATAATCCATTGTAGAGTTACAGTATCACTACTTAGTGCCTCACTTCGCATTTTTAATGGTATGAATGCATTCTTCCTTAAATCTCACAAATCAACTCCTATTATTTTCATACTTTTCTTCTGAGGCTTCCTCGTCTCTGCCAAGACCTGTATAATGTAAGAGTGGAAGCCTAGGCTTTGGCTAAAGAGAATGCTGTGATTGATTTTTTTTTTTTATTCTAGCCTACTAAAATGTCCTCCACACCAACAATAAGGCTGTTCCATTTTCTTATCATTGCACTTTTATTGTCCTTTATCTTAATTACTCTTCTCTCATTGCTGGGACAAACACCTGACACTTAAAATGAAGGAAGGAAAGGTTTATTTAGCTCACAGTTACTGGAGGTTTCAGTCCATATTCGGCGGCTCCAAGGCAGAGAGCAGCAGTTCATGGGGGCAGGACAGCGACAAAATGGTGACAGAGACAATGGACCAACCAGGGGAGCAGAGAGCTACAGCGTGAGTCTGCCTCTCTGTCTCTCTTTATATTGCATTCAGGCTCTCTGCCTCAGCCAATCCGCCTTAGGATACAACCATAATCCCAGAAGTACTCAGACCTAAGTTCTCATCAGTACTAAAACACATAATCCCAGTAGATCATGAGTCAAGTCTCAAACTCTAGAAGTCCCCGCCGCATGATTGCATTAGGCTTTGGGAGAAAACTAGACATAAACCATAACATCCTTCAAAAATTTTTCCTTCTCATTCTCAACTTGCTTGTTTTGCTTGAGGCCTACTTTTCGGCCTTTCTTAGTATTTGATGTGACTCCTTCAGTAAATCTAATCATTCTCAGCTTTTTCCTTAAAATTCTCCAATATTTCCTTGTGGATTTTCTATCTATATAATCTATCTATTGCTGAAAGTGGAATCTTGACACCTCCAAATAATATTGTATTAATGTTAATCTCTCCCTTTAGATCAAATAGTATTTGTTGTAAGTACTTGAGTGGTCAGGTTGGGGATGAATTTATACTTTTTAATTGTCAGATAATGATATTGTTTTTCTTTCTAAATTGCTGAATTGCAGTCTGTTTCTTCATGGTGGGAGATTAGCTACCCCTACTTGCTTTTGATTTCCATTTCCATAGATTGTTGTCCACCCTTTACTTTTCAACCTACATGTGTTCTCACTGGTTATCACTTCTTGGCCTTTTGGTAAGATCAAGTGTATATGTGTTCTTACTGATTAAGTGAATTTCTTGTAGGCAGAATATAGTTAAGTGTTGGGTTTTTTTTTTCTTTTTCCATTTGTCTCAGTCACTCTTCTCTTGATGCTAGGATAAATACCTGACACCCAAAATGAGGGAAGGAAAGGTTTATTTAGCTCACAGTTACTGGAGGTTTCAGTCCATACTCAGCTGCCTCCAAGGCTGAGTGGCACATGGAAGAGAGCACCTAGTTCATGGCAGCAGAACACCAAGAATGACAACAGAGAGAGAGATTCTGTTTCTCTGTCTCTCTTATATTACATATTACATTCAGGTTCTCTGACTCAGGCTGTTCACCTTGGGCCACACTCATAATCCCAGCAGTACTCAGACTTATAATCCTATGCTTGGATCATCCATAATCTCAGTGGATCATGAGTTAATCTCAAACTCTAGAAGTCCCAACCCCATGACTGCATGAGTCTTTAGGGGCACAACTAGACACAAACCATAACATTATTCAAGCATTATTCTAGCAATGTTGATGGGAGAATTTAATTTTTCATTCAAGGATATTGAGTATTTAAGAATTTACTGATGCCACTTAGATTATTACTTTCTAATTGGTTTGTATATCCCTTGTTCCTTTCTTCCTCTTTTATTGCTCTCTTTATAGTTTGGTGTGATTTCTTGTATTGACAAGTTTCAGATCTTTTTCTCATTTGCATATCTGTTTTGCAACTGAATTTTAAACTTTGCATGTTTTTACAAGGGAAATTATTGTCCTTTTACTTTCAGATGTAAAAATCCCCTAAGAAATTTTTATAATGTCTGCTAGAGATAACATTGCCTCAGGTGTTGCTTATCTGGAAAAAAACATTATTTCTCATTCATTTCTGAAAGATATCATTGTAGGTTATGCTATACTTGTTTG
>PVKN010030017.1:0-12815 GCA_004027915.1 Capromys pilorides
ATAAGGTGCTAGGCCAGACATGCACCAGGACAGAAGACAGAGCAACAAGGCACACTGTGGAGGACTGCCCGAGCAGCTCTCCTTGAAAGAAGAGCGACTGTCTCCATTTTGACTGAGCCTGACCCTATTCCCTCATATTGAAACATACAGAGCTGGCTAGAACTTCTCTTTACCCTTTCAGTTGGCCTTAAGCAGTGTGTATTGGTCTAGTTGAGGTGCTGGTGGTAATTTTCGAAGATGGCACGTGTGTTTCCCTGATAACAGGACGAAGAGCCAATGCTCCACAGTGTCAGTTGGGATCGAGCCTCAAGAAAGAGGCTATGACTTCCTGGGGCTTGAAAGACTACACACCAGAACTGAAGCACCAGACCCCCAAAATATTAGATACTATCTCAATAGCATAATGCAAATTACTTCCTTTGTATATCTCTGAATATGGCAGAGGTGAACGCAGGCCTCCTACTTAGACCAGCTGACAGTGCTCATCTTCCTCTCACAATTCCCTTCAGTGCTCACCTTCCCAAAATTCCCTTTCACAAGCCACTCCCCCTTCTCCAATGAATAAAGCCCGAGTGCAGCCCTGGGTCGCCCTCTTGGTTCTGGAAAGCCATCTTCATGGCTGGACTTAGGGCCCCTTGGCTCCCCAATAAATAAGTAAATATATATACATATATACATATACATATACATATATATATATATATATATATATATATATATATATATCTTAGTTATCGCCATGGGCTGTGCTGGGAGTGGTAGATTAGAATTAACTTGGTGGAATTCCAATAACAGGTTTTTAGGATTATAAGCTTAGACTTCTTGGGCCAAGATGAGAACCAGGAAGGGACTTCGACAGCACACCTCCCTCCTGCAGGGCATGTGTGTGCACCCCGTCCCCACCCACAGAGAAGACATAAATGCCAGCCTGAAGGGCAGATCCATGTTTAAGCACACTTCAGAAAGGTGGGCGGCTGATAAATTATTTTAAACCTTGGGTCATCACCATTACTGTGGATATTTTAAGGCACTGGGACTACGAATGGAGGTTGAATAATAATGAATACAGGAGTCCACCTGCATTCATTATTATTATCATCATCATCATCATTATTTAAAAAGAAATATGCACACACATATACACACAGATGTTCATGTTAAAAACCTAAAATTGTGTCTGCAGTAGCACCTCAAAACTCTAACAGGCTATAATATTGTGACTTATGTACCTCTAGTCCCCTAATTCTTTCTTTACTTGCTCCTTTCATTAGATTACCCACACTCTTCAAACTAGACCTGGCCTTTACTGCTCTAGAAGAAATGAGACCAAAGTCAAAATAAAAGCACAAAAATGTACTAATAATAATCATTGATATTTAACTAACACTTATGTAAAAAAAATTTTTATGAATGTCATATTTGTTTATTCAAAGTGAGAATCCGATAAGTATTGTCATGTTATGGGGGTAGGAACTAGGGTGTAGTCTTTAATGTATCCAAGGTCATAAGAGCTGGACCAAACCTAAGGAGGTTGACCAGTATCCAACAACTGGCCTGCAGGACCTGAGTTCCACATGCAGTGCACTGAACCAACACTGAATCGAAAATATTCAAAACAAAATTTATCTATATTGAATATGCGAGGACTTTTTATTTCTTATTACTCCCTATAAATGCAGTATGAAAATTTAAAACATACTGCACTCACATTATATGAATTGTTACACACAATCTAGAAATGGTCTGAGAGTTTATGCAGAGATTATAGGCTAATGCTGCGCCGTTTCACATCCAGGACTTTAGTATCCACAAATTCTGGAACTCCAGGGGGTCCTGGATCCCACAGATAACAAAGGACAATGCTACTGTCTCCAAGATGTATTAACCCAAGAAGTTAATCTTTGACTTTTGGGTTGCTAGGGGCTCACAAGTTTGTTATACATTGGATTTTCAAGGTTAATTTTAACTTCCTGAGATTTACACACTAACTACATATGTTGCACTCAACTCTCAAACATGCTCAGCTTACACCACATGCAACTAACACATGAAATAATGACAAAGGACACAGCCCTCTCTCCAGCCTGTGTTTCTTGCATGGCAGCAACTCAATATTTTTCTTTGTCTCTAGTTTCTGCCTTAAGTAAAAGTGCATTTTATAGATCCCAACACAAATAACGTGCCTCCTAAGTATTTTATTTCACAAGTTAGATACAATGTTGGGGATGAAACTCCTTCTCAATTTTTAGTTTATTTACTAAACTTCAGGTGATCCGAGCCTTGCTGAAAGCCCTTGAAGGGGGAAGAAATGGTAAAATGCATTGAATACTCCAATTCTGGAACCTGCTCCAAAAAAATGTTCTCTGGTAAACTCCTAAGTATTTTATGGCTCTTTATATTTAGAACATGCCTTTCTAAAATTTGGAGCTAAGCATGTATCAGAAGATTTTTCTCAAAAGCAAGTCTTATTTTTAAAACCGTAACTATACCAAAGTAATCCAAGTTCACTGCATGAAAGCGCTGCAAACGGCGCAGCATACATAAACCAACAGCAAGAATGCAGACTCTGACCCTCCCTCCCCGAGCCCTACCTCAGCTTCTTCGGCAGGGGCAACCACATCACCGAGGCAGGTGATGGCAGTCCAGTGAGGCTCTCCTCCGCATTACCTCCTCTTGCCCAGAGAGAGGATTAGACATCACAAACCAAGCAAGCTCTGGACACAAACCCTTGAGTAAGATTGCCTGCATTGGTAGGCTCTGTGGCACATGCCTGCAATCCAGGTCCCCAGGAGGCTGAGGCAAGAGGATCACGAGTTCAACTCCCACCCTGGGCAAGTTGGCAAGGTCTTGTCTCAAAGTTAAAAAGACCAGGGATGTATCTTAGTGGTAGAGTGTCCTTAAGTTTAAATCACACACAACACACACACACACACACACACACACACACACACACACACAGAGGCTGCCTTGACTGAATGACACTGCCTGTCCATTCCTCTTATGAGCGTGTAGCCTTGCATTAATAAATAACTTACCTTTTTATGTCCTTTTTATGCTTGCTTCAAAGGTCGTACCAACAAACACTGAGATTTCCCATATCTGAAATGTGAAGATACCAGCACTACTGATCTCACTATATTACGGTAAGTTAATAAATCATATGAGATACTATTTGAAAATAATTAGCCAACACTGACATAACAAGCCTATTTAGGCATCTATTAAATATATTTTTTAAGGGCCAGGTGAGATAGCTCAGCAGACTAAGTCCCTGCCTAGACAAACTCAGGGACCAGGCTTTGATCCTCGGCACCACATGCCGTACCCACCTTACGCCAGGCGCACTAAGCCAGCCACCAAAACAGGGTGTGTTTATATTTTTTAAAATCAATTAATATTCAGTAGGCTTATGGGGAACAAAACCATGGAAATATGTGCCTAAAAGTGATCCACAACTTAAAGAAAGGTTTTTGGAAGAGAAAAGACTAGTTTCTGTTTCTATAAAACCATAGGTGAACCAGCACTGCAGCATTAGCTACCTGTCTTGGTTGGGGTCAAACCCCAGCGGTTAGTGTTCAGATACCAGCTCGCAGATTTAAGTACCAGACATTTACTACTTTTTTACTACTTTATGTCATAAAAATGAAATTTTAAAGGTAAAGGCAGAAACTTGCTATGCAGCACAATTCCAGGCCCCTCTGAGCAGAGCACCCTCTCCCAGCTGCTCCTGACCAGGGGTGCTGAAGAAGGGGCTACGGCTGGGTGGTGCCTCAGAATCCCAGGTTGAGTCTTTATCAAGAGACAAATTATATAGCTGGAGATACAAAGCCTCCTGCTTGTTTCAAAGGTCGTACCAACAAACACTGAGGAAAAAAACTTCCTCTAATATTTATACACTTCAGAATGAGATTCTGGGGAGAATAATGCCTGAAATGGATAGTGTCAGGGCCGGGATTGGTGGATGTGTTTGAGCTGCAACTCTCAAAGGAGTAAATATAAATTTTTCCAAAGGAAACAATTCCTGCAACATAAAACTATCAAGGCTCCATCCACAAAAACATTCTATAAAATGTCAAGACATTTATAAGAGTAAAGTGTGCTATAAAACAAAATGACATAAATTACAGGATATTTCTATTTGTTGATTCCAAACACAGCAACATGTAACTATCCTTGCCCCCAAACACTCCTGGGATTACTCAACTACAAGGACACAGCCCTATTTTGCTCTCTGGTGAATGGCATATCCCTGATCAAATGAAAACCTTAGGTGCCTATTGGAAGACAAAGTATTCAATGTGGCAACAGCCTAGACAGACGCATGATCACAGTCCCAGCCGTAAGTTACACGCACGCATCCAGACGCTCCAAGTTATCATGCGCTCCACGAGTACATTTCTGGCATGCAAAACATTTTCTACCTATGCTGTGATGTAGATGGAATCCTGTTTTCATTTAAAATCTAATGTTAATTGTTTCAAGAGACAAATACACAAAATTAAGAAACAGAGTCAATGCTACCTACTGCACACTGAGATGCACCAAAACTGCCCCAGACTAAAAATTTTCAATCTTTTGATCTTTACCATCTATGACTGGGCTTCCAGAACAATTCAGACAGAAAGAATTCAAAGAATGGAATACATTGCTACATCAAATCCCTTGAGCCTTTTCCATATTACTTAATTTCACCAAATGCATCAATCACGTCTTAAACATTCCTTCTAGGAAGTATGTAAATGCTCAGCATTTAATGCCTTTATGTTAGTCTAGATTTCTGCACCATGTGCTCTATGATATGGTGCATGTGTCAATGACCTCCTAAATCTCACGTGGTCAGAGGTGGGGTCTTTTGGAGGTAGCTGGATCTGGAATATGTGTGATGCTGGGGTCAAGGGTGTTTGATTACTAAATGAGACCACTGACTGGTTTGGCATAGTTCTGGGTAGAATTCACGGTATCCCACCCTGGGTGGGAGCATTATTCACCCAAAGGGTGGTAGGCTGAATAAGACATAAGGGATAGACAGGGTCACTGGTTTCTCAGTGCTCGCTGCTCGGTCACTTGGTTGCTGCCTCTGCTTGCCCTGCTTGGCCATGGACTATTTCTCCACGGTGAGGCCCCTCCCTTTGCTATGTGTCGCCCTGTCTGGGAGCCTGCTAACTATAAGCTGAAGGCTGAACCAACTGGGAGCTAAATAAACCCTCCTCCTTTAACTTTGGATGTTGGGTATTTCATCTCAGCAAGGAGAAATGTAACCAAGACATCCTCCTCTACATGCAGTTCATTCTTTAATAACTGCCTATGTATATATGAAGAACCCACAGAACAGATAAAATAAGATAAAGACCTGCCCTGGACAAAATTAAGTCTGCTCAAAAGAGAACTATATAAAGAACTAATTACTATTCAAAATTATTCCGTAAAGCAGAACAAGTGCAACACAGTAGGAAAAAGACACAAGAGAAAGGAGACTACCCTATTCCTGAGATGTCACGTTTCTTGGGTTTCTTAAAAACCAACAATAAATAACATAAGCCCTAATGAGAGTTAAACAACATGATTAAATATGAAATATATAAAAATATAGGTCTGCCTACATACCAAAATTAATCTGTAAGAAGATATGAATGGAATGTTCTTTTCTAGGTACAAGTACACTGTACAGCAATAAAATTTTCATGAGGAACAAAAAGGAACAGAAATGAAAAGATTATTAAAATATTTTCCTTCATAGAAAGATATAATAAAGAAAAAAGACACCAATTCTTTTCATATGATTAACTATTTCAAATTTCAAACAAAATAAAAATGAAAATCATTTTAACAGCAGCAATACAGTGGATCCCCAAGTTATGACCAGCCTCACAAACAGACAATTTGGGTCACAGCCTGAATTTTAGGTTTAATGTAAGACTGAGGTAATGGCCAAATCTGACCACTTGTGCAGCTGTAAACAAAGACTCGCGATGCCACAGGCGCATACACAGCGAACCCAGGTGCAGTCTGAGCCCCGACGCGCCTGTTTGCAGACAAGGTTTCAGTCAGTGCTCTACGTAAAGGCAGCAGGTGTACTCTTACCCGGAGCAGCCAGCGTCCACTGCCACGATGACTGTTCTCGCCAGGGCCTCCAGAGCTAGAATGGAAGCTGAGGAAGGAAGAGAAGGTAAAGAAAAGAACCACAATCAAGAGAGAACAGTGGTGAAGGAAACAGAGAACAGATCACCTCAGACCGGCTTTTAGTTCTGAAAAGGCTGATGCCCAGTGAGCCAGAGGCAGGGCCTAGAGGACCGCAGGACTCCCAAGGAGAGAGCGGAGAGCAGGGAGCCACACACCTGCTGTTCCAGGGGAGGGGACTCTGCTCCCACACAGTGACCACTTTCCGCTTCGTCCTCCCTCCCCGCAAGCAGAGATGTCAGCTTGAATGGTGCCACAGTATGAAATTAGTGTTTTGGGTAAACTAGGCACATTATAATGTTTTGGTGAATACACTAGAAGAATTATTAGTGTTTCTGGTAAATTATATACATTGAACAGCTCTTTTTTAATACTTAAAGGTTAGTTCAGGGGTGCTTTAGGGGATTTGGAATGCATCGAGGGTATTTTCCTTATTTCTTATGGGAAAAATGATCTCGACCTACAACCAGTTTGAGTTACAATCAGCCCTTGCGAAGTGAATTAAATTAACAAGGTCCACCGAAAAAGCAAACAAAGGAAGTGTAATAATGTTCCTGAAATATGTGATTTTAAAGATAAACCACAATAATGAAAACAAGCTTGAATTGGCTAAGAACTAGGCAATCAAACTAAAGAAAATATAAAAATAATCATGGTGGAGCTGGAGGGATAACTCAGTGGATTAAGCGCCTACTTAGGTAAGCACAAGGACCAGGGTTCAATCCCCAACCTTGGGCACACTGAGCTGATCAGCAAGACCTGGCGTGGTGGCCCACGTTTGTAATCCCAGCACTGGGAAGGCTGAAAACAGGAGGATCACTACAACTCTGGCCTGCATAGTGAGACTCTATACCAAATACAGAAAGAGAAAGAAAGAAAGAAAGAAAGAAAGAAAGAAAGAAAGAAAGAAAGAAAGAAAGAAAGAAAGAAAGAAAGAACTATAAAACTAACACTGATGCTCATGAAAATAATAGCAAATATCAGAGTACTTCCTATGTAGCAGGTGCTTCACATTTTGGGTCATCAAATAATTTATCATCCAAATTGAGATTCTTTTAAAGTTGGTTATTTTACCATTAACAATAATATAGCAAAAATAATCTTGCTTATACTCCTATACTTAAATCAGTTTCTTGGCTGGAACTGTCTCTTTAGCACACTACAAGCAAATTTCAGAAGTAATGTTAGTCATACTATTTTTATTATTTTCATAATACTGCTTGTCATACTCTGGAAAGTTGTATTTTATGATTAACAAATATGAATTTCTGACACCTTCAAATGTCAATATATCTGGCCCTCAACATTAATTGAGAAAATACTCCTTGCACAAGTACTACAGTATTTGCTAAATTAAAGACCTCAATTTTACTATTTTATAATGAAATAAATATTTGAGCCTAATATTTTTTAAATCTTATTTATCATTTTTTTTTTAAATTTGGTACAGAGTCTCACTACACAGCTCGCAGTCATAGGGATCCTCCTATCTCAGCCTCCCCAGCGCTGGGATTATAGAGCCTGACACAGCACATCCAGGATTCTGGGGCCAGCACTGCGTATAGTGCTGGTGATTGAACCCTGGCCCTTCCACTTTGCCAGGGAAGCATTTAGACCGCCAACCTATCTGTAGCCCACAGATCATCCTTTTAACTCTGAGTACCTTTCTTGGAAAAATCTTTTAGAAAATTCATTAAATAAATTAACCTGTTTTATAACTTGTTGTAATGTCTGACCAAATTTAAATGCCACAAGATAGCAAGCATTATTAATTTCACTTCTGCACAGAACTCACATTATCTGATGTAAAATAAGAGTTCCTTAAAAACCTCCTCTCCACTGATGGACACTTCCAAGCTGCACAATTTCAGAAATAAAACTTGTTTGCTCATGAGTTTTCAATATTTGAACTTGTTCAGGCTTTCCCTGGCCTTTGCAAAACACCTTACAATACTATCCTGTTTGTAATCTTTTTTCCAACAGTTTTCTAACAGTTGCAATTTTCAGACAGTCTCAAAGAAAGCTGTACATGTCTGCATGCTCTCTATTCTTTGAGTTACTGAATTTCCAAAAGATTTTGGATAAAATGCAATCAAAATTTGGATAACTTATTTAGAAAACTAATTCTATAATTCACTTTCACTGATGTACAGAAGTTCCTATGAGTCTCTCACATTACTATAATTAATTGATAGTCAACATTTTGGGGTATTTAACATTAATTTATACATTAAAATTTTATAGCTTGCCAGGTATGCTGGCACATAGCTATAATTCCACCACTCTAGAAGGTTGAGACAGGAAAATAGCAAGCTTGAGCCCAATCTGAATAACTTAGCAATTTAATGAGACCCTGTCACAAAAAATGGAAGAGGGTTGGGGATGTAGCTTAGTGCAAAGGCTGTCGCTTCAGCCGCCAACACCACCAAAAATATGTAGTTCAGTTCTCTGTTAACAGATAAAGTATCTATAATATTGGTAATTGGGTACAGCTTGTATTCATGTGAAATATATGGTTGTCATAATCATGTCTAAGAACATGTGACTTCCCTGGTTTCCTAATCTACTAAAAATAGGCTTTCAGCAATATATTCGAAGGGCTGGCCAGATAGCTCAGTAGGTTAAAGCATCTGCTTAGGCAGACACAGGGATTCGATCCCCCGTGTTCCATGCCGGCCCCACCGCAGGACGTGCTGAGATGGTGACTGAGACTGGGAGTGTAGTGCATGCCTGTAATCCCAGCACTTGGGAGGCTGAAAACAGGAGGATCACCACGATTCCAATCTGTGTAGTGAGAACCTTTCAAGGCTGTATTTAGAAAGCCAATTACAACAGAACATAATACAATTTTTCTTCGCATTTTTTTTTCCACTGGAGATCAAACTCGGAACCTTGCGCTTAACAGGCACTTATGCCACTGAAAATTCTTATTCTTTGAATTTTTCTAGGTAACATGTAAGAATTTCATGCAAAACTCAAAAGAATTCCAATAGTCAGCATAAACGAGCTAATTTTATTCCATGAATTGTATGGAAATAATTGAACTAATACTGCAGTGGCCAATAATGTCAACAAGAAATTGACACCATGTACTGTTTACAGAAAAACTTCTGAAAGTAGTGCACCCATGACAAACCACAATTTCTTTATTGGATGTGCTTGAGAAATGGAGAGGGGGCTCTAACATGAGGAAGAGTATTCTGGAAAAATAGTCATTTTACTCAATGAAAAGCCATCCGCGCCTGCAGTATGGGCTGGTGGAGTTGGGCTCAAGGCTGAGATCCCCTAGCGAGCCCCATGGACCTCAAGCTGCAAACTGAATAGGTCACTTTGTATCAAAAGGTCAACTACGAAGCACCTAGGACTTTCCGATTTATAAAAGTAAATTCTCTTTTATCATTCTGCTAAGGCCCAGACATCATTTGGGGGAGGGCTGATTTCTTTTCCCCAGAAACTGGTTTTATTTGATGCACCCAAGTCTTGAGTTTTCTGATAAAGAAAAAAATAATCTTCAAAAAAGTCATGCACCACAGAGTAAAGCATAAACACACTTTCTGTTAACACATACAAGAAGTTCACTTTCAAAAGGATGTGTATCTCCACACAAATGAGTCCAGGCTCACACGTATACACTTACTGGTGTCACTATGACCCCACACTAGACAGTAATTACCAAACATATTCTGTTGAACTCCATGTCCATAATAAGCCTAGCAGTTCTGATTTTCCTAAAGTTCACCAGTACCAAAAGGGTTTAATCCAAAAATGTAGCTTTCAGGGCCAAATAGCTCAGTGGATTAAAGCACCTGCAAGCAGACGCAGGGGTCAGGGGTTCGATCCCCAGGCCTGCCGTGCTGACCCCGCCCCCGGGGCATGCTGAGACGGTAGTTGAGACTGGGCATCGTGGAGCATGCCTATAATCCCAGCTCTTGGGAGGCTGTAAACAGGCAGATCACTAGGAGTCTGATCTAGTAGTGACCCTGAACACCCTGTAGACCCTTCTCTAAAATGCAAAAAAAAAAAGAAAGTATCTTTCAAAAATTGGAGCAAACAAAAGTACTTATAAGTTGACAGCACCCAAAACTGAGAGACAGCCCTGAGGCCAACCACTACAGAAACACTCCACATGCATCCTGCAGGACCGCACATCTGATGCCCACACGATCCCCGGCCATGTACACCAACGACAGCAGGACAGGCGGGGCTCAGGACAGTGCACCCCAAAGGGTCGGGGAAGAGGGGGAACTGTGGGTCCACACACACAGGCCAAGGGAGCCATGCAGAGGTAGATCTGGCATGGAGAGGCGGAGTCTGCTCCTAGCCGTATTTTCATACGAAGTGAAAAGTCAGCAACAAATGTTAAACCAGGCAGGACTCGGGGCCAAAAGGAGCCAAACCAGAACGGGTGCAGAGCCACAGGCAGGAAGGATTGCTCCTTTCTGGAAGGATCTCCTGTGCTCGCCACACCATCCTCACTTCCAGAGAGGAGCAGGCAGAGCGCGGCACGGCAGGTGCTCAAGGCGCAGGCTCACAGTGGGGAGGCCCACACCCGAGGCCACGCACAGAACCACCACGCAGGACTGCTTTCCTGCAAAACAGAATGGGAAAAAGCAGAGGGAAAGAAGTCCCATTTTTATGAAATGTTAGTATATCACGTAGCATTTTCAATCAATAGTGGAAAAGCACTTTTCCAAAAATATGTCTGAAACTGTAAGTTACACATCTTAACCATCAAGTCAACCCTTGACTTGCACCATATAATGTGATAAAATTAAAGTAGCACAGAATTAAATACTTTTTGATACAAAAAAGAGGGGAAAAAAGAAAGAAATGGCAAAATCATAAAGCATGTATTTAAAAATGAATGTGCTGATTGGAAAATCTCTTACAGAATATTACAAGATATAAATGAATAGATTATAGAAATAGAGAAAATCAAAACACAAAATATACTTTATACAAATTACTTTTAAAAAAGGAAAAGTTTACAAAAACACTGCAGTCTACTACATAAAAGATATAAACCACCCTAGTATGGTTGCACACACCTGCAATCCCAGCACTCAGGAGGCTAAGCCAGGAGGAGCACTGCTCGTTTGAGGTCAGCCCAGGCTACAAAGCAAGGTGAAGGCCAGCCTGGACTATACAGCAGAACCTTGCTTCAGAAGGACATATATACACATGCACACATTACACACACACACATATATATATATATACACACATATAGTATAAATATACATTGTATATATATACATGTATATATATACATTATAAATCAGTAATAATAAAAATTTCACATTTTAAAACTCTGAATTTAAGTATGTAAACCAAAGAAGTGTTAAGAAATGGTGACAAACCAAGGTGTATGAGAAATAAATGTAACTGCATTCACTTTGGAAAAAGAACATGGGGTGCAGCTTCACCCCAACTACATGGTCTGAGACCTCATCTTAATAAAAAAAAAAAATTAGAAAAGGCTGGAGATGTCCAAGAAAAGGTCCATGGCTCACCAAACCATGTCCATGCTAAATCCACTAATAAAATCTATCGTAAAGAAATAATAGACAATACAAACAAATTTATGCCTTTAAATGCTAAACTCAGAATGATGTTTTACAAAGGAATGAAAACAAGGCAAAGCTTCACTAGCAGCACAGCTAAATCGATTGGGGTGTATCATAAACTGAATGGAATTGTTGCAATCCTTGACAAACGTGTTTGCAGAAACTATTTAATGATAGAAAAACATGCAAGATACAGAGTTCCATAAAAATAAGCAGAAAACAAAACATCTCATTTACACGTTCTCTTAGCTACTTTCCTAGCTGCTGAGACAAAAGACGTGATACCCAAAGTAGAAAGAGGAAAAGTTAATCTGGCCTGCAGTTCATAGAGGTTCCAGGGCATAGCTGGCTGGCTCCAAGGCAGGGGTGACACGTGGCAGAGAGGCACTGCAGAAGGGAACAACAGTTCACTGCACTTAGAAAACTGCAAACGCCAGCAAGGAAGGGAGAAGACAGACCTTTTTCTGTCCCTTATGTTGCATCCAGGGTCCTGGAACTGGGGCGATGCCAAACCAATCAGCGAACTGAGTAAGTAACTCTTAACCCTAGTGTTGCACCAGAAAGCAATCCCAGCACCACAAACAGCAGACCCAGCCACCTCTACAACGTCCCCCATGTGGCTGCATGCAGCTTCCAGGAGACACCTAGACACAAGCCCTAAGATGTGCTCACTCAGAAGGACAGCAGGTTGAAAGTAGATGGAAATGCACAAATCCTGCTGCTTTGTTTTGGATAAGGATACACAAGGAATTTTTAGAGAATCGCAGTTTTTAAAATTTGGCATATGACAAGCATCTAGTTTTCTAAACAAATAGCTGGAGAATTAAAGTGCAATAAATCATACATACAAGTTGAAATATCACATGGTTTCGCCTACGAGAAACCCAAAATACAAATAAAGAGCAAAAAGGGCCAAGGAGATAGCTCAGTAGAGTAAGTGCCTGCCTGGCCAGTGCAGGGTCCTGAGTTAAATCTGCAGTACCGCAAAAAATAATCAACCAATCAATCAATCAATAAAATACAGAGCACAATAAAACATAGATAATAGGAAGCACAGAGATCTTTTTCAAA
>PVKN010030018.1:0-12834 GCA_004027915.1 Capromys pilorides
GCTCTTTTTTCTTCAATTTGTATAATGTTTCTATATATATTCTAAATTTTGAAATTTTATTTACTACATAACTCTATCTTATTTCTCTTCCTATTTCTTCAAGCTGTGTTAAGTTCATAGCACAATTAGAGGAAAGACAGAGAAGTCCCCAGACATTTTGGGGTGCCCCCAGCTTTCTCATTACCTATGTGCACCCACCACAATGGAGCACTTGCTTCACACAAGCAACCTACATCCACACACCATTGTCACACCGAGTCCCTAGCTTACATGAGGGTCTTCGTGCCTTAGAATGCCGCTCTCCACGCTGTCCAGTCTACTGGGCCTGACAGACGTGACAGGTATCCAACATCACAGTACTCACGGTGGTCACTCGCCGCCCTGAAAGCCCTCTCCACTCCACCTACCGTTCCTCCTTCCCTCTCCCCAGCCACTGGCCACTGCTGATCTCCACAGCCTTCCCCTGGCCACAGTGTCACGTAGACTTAATCATGCAGCGTGTACTGGCTTTTTCTAAAATTTTCTGCAATCTACATCCCCGAAGATATCAGGTCTGCATCTTATCCTCTGAAGAACTACTATGAAGACAACAATATGCATTGTATTAATGATTGTAACCATTCTACTAACTTGTTTTGAAACTGTTTCATTGTTATTTTATCTTTTTTCTTATTAAAATGAAAAAAAAATGTAAAAAATAAAATAAAATAAAAAATAAATCCTGGGTCTCTCTGTCCCCTAACTTCACTCTCCCCATGGTATTTTCCTCTGCGAGGATGGTAACTCCACGTCCTCAGTTGTTCACTGGAAATTATTTATCTTTAAGTCACCTGAAGTTCCTGATAAGCGTTACAAGTATGCTCTAGTGAAAAGTTTTATTTTTATAAACAAAACCAAAAAAGCAAGCACAGAGCTGAGGTCATGTCACAGTGCCACTCCTCTTTTTCCAGTGTCAAGTCCAGTGTGGGAAAGTCTTTACATCTTGTTAGAAATCCCAGTTAGAAGCTCCAACCATAGGGCTGGAAAGGTAGGTCAGTGGTCTACGAGCCTGCCTGGCAAGCGCAAGGACCCAGGTTTGATCCCTGGTGCCACAGACCTCACACGCTCTAGGGTGGGGTGGCCCATGCCTGTAATCCCAGTCCTGGGGAGGCTGAGACAGGATGATCACTGTAAATCTGAACTGCATAGTGAGACCCTGTGCCAAATAAATTAATAAAATATTTTTTTAAAAAAATAATTAGAACAACAACAGAATATTGGTAGCTTAAGATAAAAAAAAAAAAAATGTGACATTCTCTGAGACCTCAAAGATACAACTTCTGTGGTGGAGTTTCCTGTCCACAGCTGTACACGCTGCACCTGGAGGATCACTCGCGTGGCCTTCCTGCGGATCCAGTGACCACCTGCACTCCATCCGAAGCCAACTGTCCATCTCGCTCCCACGCAGGAGGGTGAGCCGGCCTCCCCCTTCCTCCAAGCCGTCAGAGGCTCCCACGCACTGGCGCTGTCTGCACAGAACCCCTAAACAGGCTCTACTCCGTGTCATCAAGAAAATAGGTCAATAACCCAAGCAAACAAAGGCTTTTGCTAACCCTGTCAGATATATATTCTTTACAGCCCTGGCGGGTTTCAGGACGCTAAATATGAAAGAGGATGAAGAGAAGGATAAGCCACGGGCTGTCTTGAAACCAAACTTATGAAAAAAGAAAAGTTCAGAGGAAAATGGGGACGGGGATTACAAGGATACAAGGAAAGAAGGTGTGATAGAAATATATGGTGAATGTCTGAATATTTGAAAGTTGATTATAGCAAAAAGCGCATTGCACCCGAACCTCCCTTACAACACTGCCCCTGCTGGAACACGCTTGTCATTCTTGCCACTTTGTTTTTCATTTTATTTTATTTTTATTACTTTTAAAAAGAAATAACAGTTTAATAATAATAATGCAACAGTTTTGGGGCTGGGGAGATAGCTCCGTGGCACAAGTGCCCCTGCCTGGCAAGTGCAAGGTCATGAGTTTGAATCCCAGTCCCGCAAAAATAAATAAATAAGTAAAATAGAAAAAATAATAATAATGCAACAGTTTCAAAATATGTTAGTAGTACATTCCCAATAATAGATACAATACATATTGTTCTCCTTGTAGGTTAAACAATGAAGAGACTGAAAGCAGAAAAGATAGGAAACATAGCAGGAGCAAAACCATGCACCTATATACACAGGATGAATTAGACAGTGGTCCTAAGAACCTCCAACAAGTTTTTCACACTGAGGATAGCAATGTGCAACACTAAAACGACGCTTGGAATGCCTGTCATTCTGGTCTTTTAGATGTGTGCTGCTTCTAACGTAATTTCAGTTATTGCTATACTCTCTCTCAAGTTAAGTGGTTGTTTTATAAGAAAACAGAAAAGGGTATTAAAAGAGAGTAAAGGACAAGGAAAAATGCCATAGGACCAGCTACAATTTTGTTTATGCTTATATTTCTAAATTTCTGTGTAAAAATGTGTAACTGCTTTTATCACATTCTATAGGGATTTATTAGAATATCAACGATTGGTGGAAAATACCAATTCCAAGTTAAGTCTAAGACATTTAATATTGAGAAAGACAGTCATGTTAAATTCTTGCCACTTTCCGCAGCAGTTTTGAAAGTCCTTTGCTGAGAAACTTTTTTTTCCCAAAGGATACAAATACCGAGGGGCCGGGGAGATAGCTCTGTGGCACGAGTGCCTGCCTGGCAAGCGCAAGGTTGTGAGTTCGAACCCCGGTCCTGCAAAAATAAATAAATAAATAAATAAATAACAAAGGATACAAAATAGTGATGAAAAAAGCATTAAAAATTATGCAAAATTTCACTAAACAAATTAATAAGAATTCAACAAAGGTTGCTGTATTACATGATGTTTTCGTCAAATTAGTTGTTCAGATTATCAGATATAAACATGCAAGATTCATTTAAAGAAAAACAAAGCAAAACAGCAAAGAAGTTACAAGAAATTCAGAAGCAGAAAAAATAAGAACAAAAAGAAAAAAATAAGAATTAACTGCTCCTTTCAAAAGACCAGCAGAAGTAGACAAAACAATTATCCAAACTATTCTGATATGTACCTAAGTGCATTTTCCCCCTTCTTCCATTCGTCCTTTTCCTAACCCCAGGTTTTTTCTTCCCGTTGAACAGTTTCTTTTCTTTTCACAATATCCGTTGTACCTTTTAGATTTTAATTACTCTTTCAGGTTCTCACACTAGTGAGATAATACAATGTCTGCACATACAGATCTGATTTATTTCACTTCCTGATACAGTCTAGCTGCATCCGTTTATCTTGGAAGCAATCCAAATACCCATCAACTGAGGAATGGATAAAAAGATGTCATCTGAGTTCGATGCCTGGCACACAAAAAAAGATGTAGTATTCTAACATAACCAAGTTTTATTTATTTATTTATTTATTCTTTGAAGAGTCTACAGTGTGGTTCAGGATCTCACTACTAGATCAGATTCGTAGTGATCCGCCTGTTTACAGCCTCCCAAGAGCTGGGATTACAGGCATACATCACCAGGCCCAGTCTCAGTTGCCATCTCAGTGAGCCCCTGGGACAGAGCTGGCATGGCAGACCTGAGGATCGAACACCCGACCCTTGAGTCTGCTTCTAGGTGCTTGAATCCACTGAGCTATTTGGCTGGCCCTCACAATAGAATATCACTCAGCTATAAAAAAGGTAAATTCGAGCCTTTCCTGAGTAACTTTATGAGATGTGATGAAGCATATGGTGAAGGCTGCTGCTGAGTGCTGTGACATGTAGACTCAAGGAGCCATTGCAGTGGGTCTCATTCACTGTTTCAGTGGATTTGGTACTGCGTGACCTCTGACTCCTCCCTAATGTCAAATTGGCCATGAAAAGTGGACGCTGCCAATCAGTTATAGGCATCAAGGTAGTCAGGAGAGCACAGCTAAAGACACTAACGGAGGTCTCAGAAGGCTCTCACGAAGTTGCCAGAGCGACAGGAGAAATGTGCGCGGAGCAAGAGACCCTGGGGGTTAATGTCAGTGTGGTTGTTCCTTAATACATTTTTTTAAAAATTTGAGCTCTACGCCTTCAAATCACATCTCCTAGCATCAGGATTTTTAGATTTCTTTCACATAAAAAGTAATAGAATTTTATTCAGCCTTGAAAACAATGAAACCTTGTCATTTGCACCAACATCGATGCGACTGGAGGACATGTGGGAAAAAAGGCCAGGAATGAAAAGATGCACTAGCTGTACTCTTACTCACTTGGGGTGCTAGCTAAAATGCTTGATTTCCTAAGAGAAGGACGGAGGACAGTGGTCACTACAGACCAAGAATGGCAGCAAGGGTGTGGGTAGGGCGGGGCCAGAAAACAGGAAGCAAAACGCAGCTGGACAGCATAGTTTGTCCTCGTGGTCTGCAGCACAGTAGCATCGCAAGAGTCCACAGTATTGTGACATATTTAAAAATAACCACGCGTGGGCTGGCAAGATAGCACAGTGGACTAAGCACATGTGTTATCAAGCGCAGGGACCAAGGTCTGATCCCCCGAACTGTATGCCGTGCCTACCTCATCCCTGGATTGTTCTGAGCCAGTGACCAAGTCTGGGCACAGTGGCACATGCCTGTAATCCCAGTGCTGGGGAGGCTAAACCCAGAGGATCACTTTGAGTCTGAGCTGCATAGTGAGACTCTGTACCAAATATAAAAATGAAGAAAACAAACAAACAAAAACAGAAGTGTCCAAAGTTCTCCAACTTATAGAAATGATCAATGTTTGAGGAAATGAAAATACTAATTGATTTGACCTTTACAAAATATATATGCACTGAATTATCATACTGTACCCCATAACTGCATACAAATGCAGTTAATATATTAAACATTATTTTTTTAAAAAAGATGCCACTACAGAGGCAGAGTTCTCTGCACTCTGAATTCTCCATTTGACACTTCCATTTCTGTGAGGCTCTCTGAGAGCCCCATGGGTTGCAACTGAATCTCAGCAGAGTGGGAAACACTGACCACTCCACGCTGGGTGGGAAACACTGACCACTCCACAATGAGCTTTTAATGAGGACTCAGAGCTCCCTGAAAAATTGCAGATAAGAAGAGTATATTGGTGTGTAATAAATTCCAAACAGAAAACTATCACTCAAGATGGATTTGAATGCTGTGTTAGTCATAAGCTCCTAGTTAATCATTATTCATGCCATGGGATATTTTAAGTTCCCCCCAAAACAGATGGGCAGAACACAAACTTCTTTGATGAATCCCTCCATTTTCTAATGCAAGCCCGGTTTCTGAGCTCTTTGTGGATTGGCCTGGGTGAGTAACTCTTTGATGCATATAAATTTGGATGGAGCTTCTGGCATGTCGATGGTAGTCACAGAGGTCCCCAGCAGATGGCTTGACACTCAATAGAAAGAGACAGTATTTGGAGATCTTGCTGTGTGTCGGTGACTGACCGTTCTGTGATCCCAGAGGCTGGACGGTCGCTCCTAGTTACTAACACTGCCCCACCTGTTTGGAGGTCTGGAGGCTCTCTGCACCTCGAGTGCTGCACAGGAAGATGGTGGGGCATTCAGTGTCACCTTTATTGTCTTTTGGGCTTCACACAAACCTTATGCAGATTCCATGCTCAGAAACCAAGCTTATCTCCAGGTGATTCAGTTATGTGAGGAAGGGGTCTGAGTCTGATACTGTGGGAGACCTGCAGCAAAGCTCAGAGGAAAGTGAGGGTGACCCACACACAGAGGGTCCTTTTGTGCACTCCCACCCCGACCTCCAGCTCCTGCTACTGACCTAGGTGCTACCACTATAAGCAGTACACTGGCTGCCCTTGATTCCAGGGCCCCAGGCATGTGTTCCCAGGGGATTCTCGGCCTTAGGCCTTGAGACTCTTTGGCCTCCTGTACTTCTCACGAGTGTGTAATGGCTTTCTGGCTACCTGGTGCATTTCCTCTTGCAGGGAGGCAAGCGCGGGGCTTGGGGCTCCACAGTGAACGAAAAGCTAATGTGTGGAAAAATGAGATCACTGGCTAATAAGCTGGTGCAGAAAATGACACTGGCTTTCACCAGCCAGCTCACTTTCTAATGTTATTTTTTATTTTATTGTTAAGCAGAGATCAAACTCAGGACTTTGCGCTTACTGCACAGGCAATTAAGCCACTGAGTTAGCTCCCTAGCCCCAGTTCACTTTCTAGTAGAGGTCACACCCCCAAAATCATGTTATTTGCAAACATCTTGACTTAGGCCGGGTTCAGCCACAGGAGCTCCCTGGCAGCATGAAACAAGAAATAATAATGATGGGGTTTATGAGTTTCCATCACTATCTGAAATTTTAGGATAATTATACAAAAAAATACAAAAGATGTAAATATTTAAAAATATACAAAAATATAAATATTTATCTACAATGAGATTTATTTTGAGGAAGTGAAAAAAAATAACCTGTATTTAAAAAATCTTGACTGAGAAGCCATGTTTAAGTGAATTTGTCACTTCTGGAGCCAGTGTTTGATAATACAACATAAAAATGAGCCCGCATAAGTCAGTGGAACTTCCTGGCTTGGCAATGTTGACTCAAACATTTGTTGATCAAAATACAAATTTGGTTCCAGAAGCGAAAAATTGCCCTGATGAAAAAGAATGTAAATTCTGTTCTTGTCAAGTTAGTGTCATTCTTCATTTGCTCTACTAAGAAGTTAAAATCTTTAAATTATGTTTCCAAATAAGAACTTGAAACATGTTGCTTTTGAAAGAGAGGCTAGAAATCTGAGCCTGAAATTAGTGAAGTTATCAGAGAATGAAACACTTCTGAGCATTCTGAAGTCACTAAGCAGTGACACAGTAGTGACCTTTGTCGATAAAGCCTTTGATCTTTTTTTATTTATTTATTTATTTATTTATTTTATTTTAGGGAAGGGTCTACAGGGTGTTCAGGGTCTCAGTACTAGATCAGACTTGTAGTGATCCACCTGTTTACAGCCTCCCAAGAGCTGAGATTACAGGTGCATGCCACCAGGCCCACTCTCAATTGCTGTCTCAGCGTGCGACCAAGGAGAGGCCAGCATGGTAGGCCTGGGGATTGAACCCCTACTCCTGTGCCTGCTTGCAGGCACTATCTGCTGAGCTATTTGGCCAGCCTGAGCCTTTGCTCTTGAACTTACATAGCAGAAAGCACTTCAAGCCCAGTTTGCACATTGGAAGTCGGGAGCAACAGTTGACCCAGGACATGTGAGTGTTCTTAGAAACTTATCTTAGAGGTGAATTTTATCATTGTGGCAATGCAAGCAAACTCTCGTCTCATTATGAAGAGCATTGTCCAATAAGTCATAGAAAACCAAGGTCAGGAACAAACACACCTGCAGGCTTGAAAGTAGAAGCAAGAGCAGCTCAAATCTAGAAGAAGTGAGCCCCTAAGCGTACAGGCAGTGACAAGTACAAGCAGGGGAAACGAGGCTATCATCTTTCAGACTTGATGTCAGAAATTACTTAAACAGTGAAATTCACAGGATGTGAGAGAAGTAAGTGACATGCTACCTGTCCGTGGGATTCACTCCAGTTTTAAACTCATACCAGTAGCTGTGATGGAAAGAACAGCTTTCTCAAATTGAATGATAAAAATGCATTTTATTGTGATTAAAAGTCATCCACTGTCAGCTTAGGGGTGCACACCTGAAATCCCAGTATCCCGGTTAGCTGAGGCTGAAAGATTGCAGGGTCAGCTAAGGCTGGGCAGCTTAGTAACTTAGCAAGACAAAATGTTTGAATGAATACAAAAGAAAAGCTGAAGATATGGCTCAGTGTGACGGCCTGGGTTTAATCGTTAGTATCAAAAAATAGTTACCTTGTGCTCCCAGAAATGGCTGAGAAACTGAACTGACTGGTGTGTGTGTGTGTGTGTGTGTGTGTGTGTGTGTGTGTTTACACATACTCTCACGCACCTGTGTTTGCCTGCCTGCCTGCCTGACTGGTGCTGGAACCCAGGTCCTTGAATACGCTAGGCCAGTGCTCTACCACTGACCTACAGCACCAGCCGCTGATTCAGTTCTTTACCTTGCAGTTGGTTGATCCCAAAGACGTTAATGACATAACCATCATATCAGTGTGTTGACAGTGTTTATGATGATGATTCCTATAAACACTAATTATACTACAAAGTGCCTGATGGTTAGATAATGACATAAAAAATTCCAACAATGTGTGAGTGTTTTTACTAATTGCAAAGTTGGCTAGGGAACACCCATACATTTGGATGCACTGAAGGAGCTAAAATTCTGACAGTTGTTGTTTCAGTTTGGGCTCACCCAAAGCATCCTGAGAAATGAAGATGCTTCAGGAATACCTTATTAGGAAGTGATTCCAGGAAAGATGTGCAGATAATGAGATAGTGGACAAAGCAAGAGGAGACCAAAGGAGGTGGACACCAGGCCAGGGCTCAAGGAGAACGTCTCGTCCCTGGGACGCTGTAGAGCTATGCAGTTCACTTCAGAAATACTCCTGTTAGCATAAGGAGAAAAAGTAAAACATTCATTCTGTTGCTGTAGCCTGGTCCTGGGGGCATGTGAATTCCAAGGTACGTTCCTTCTTTCTTTGTACACAAGGAAAGTGCTCTGACAGCCTGAGGCAGCCCTGCAACAAGGAGACAGAGATACTTTCTTAGAGGAGTGAGAACAGGAGTGTAGGAAGACGGTGAAGGGCCGAGTGGGAGCAGAGCCCATTCCTTTGCTGCGATCCACTACACACTTCAAGTATGCTAACCATCTTTCGCCTTAAAATGCTTAATCCTTTGATCTCTTGTGTTTAGGGAGGATTCTGGTCCTTGAATAGGCAACGTCTCTTTTGTCCTTTTCCTCTATTGGGAACTTGACCGCATTTGGGCGCCTGTATCATCCCTAGATGGCTGACTTCTAGCCACTGTGAAATGCATCTTACACTAAGTTGTAGTTAGAGTATGTTTCATCTGCATCTGAAAGTATTCATGACGATGCTGCAGTTAGCAGATGTGATAAAAAATGATGCGCATGCTAGAATAGGTGAGTTTTTATCTTTAGTCAAATATTAATACAATGTAAAGTAATGCTGACTACCTGTCCTGCTCTGTAAATAGTAGTTGAATTAGAGTAAAAGAAGTGCTGGTCGAGGTATTCTAATTTATGGTTGGATTGTTCATTTTCTTCAAGGAGAAAAAATAATAGGCATGCTTGGATAAGAAGGATGAATTCATTGTTCACCCAAATGATAAAGAATTGCTCACAGATTTGGTCTATTTTAACAGATGTCGAATGCACTTAACAACGGCAAGGCAAAATGGAGTATGTTTATTGCAGATGACAAGATTGTTTAAATGAAGATGAGCTTGGGAATTGGAAGAAAACAATGGATCATGGGGACAATTAATCACCTGAAACTCCTGGCTCGTTTACATGGGATAAGATTCACTGCATTTGAAACAAAATAAAGTAGAACATTCATTGTTCTTCCCCGAGACGGCTTGAGTGGCCATGGGAAGGCCTGGCCTGGCTGCTTCTCCTGGTGTCTCACAGCCCCCAGTGACACCGAGTTCTGTGGCCACCAGCCTTCCCCACCTGTGCTGGACTCGACAAGAGCACGCCTAGGTGCTCCTCGCTTACCTCGTCCCTCTCCTTGGCCACATCGGGGGTTTTGCTTCATATCACGGAGCAGACAGATGCAGAGAGAGTAAGAGAGACGTTTAGTCTGCCGTGTGTGCAACCCATGACCTCCTGCTCAGGTCATGTGCTCAGGGGGCCCCTGCAGTGGAAGCCCGGACACCAGGTGCCAGCACCGGGCCACCTCTCAGTCAGCTTACCCATTGTGGCTCACCAGCAGTGACTCCCGCAAAGGAAGCAGACAGGAAAACACACTTGTGCTCCGGGTGTGAGCGCATGGTGCTAGCCTCAAATCCTGAGACCTCAAGCTAGCACAACAAGAGTGAGCAAAGACCCGGCTGTAGCGTCGGATGAGTGACTTTCCGATTCTGTCCAGTTGCCACGATGGTACAGGAAGGACACCTTTAGTTTCCTTTTTTTAAATTGTATATTTAAACCATTATTTTTCAGGCTAACGCAAGCACAGTCACTGAATTATCATACAGAATTACGCTATTGAGTGACAGTGTGAAATTTCTGAGAGAAAACGAGCAAAAATAAAAAGTCAAAATAATAAAAAGTCAAAAATCAAAAGAGCTTAAATTTTTTTTCAGCCCTTACCTCTTTGAGGCACGAAGAATGAACATGTGGCTCCAAAATTAGGTACATAATGAAGCATGAAAGGACCACAGGGGCCAGCCAGATAGCTTAGCAAACTAAAGCGCCTGTGTAGGCAGAGCACAGTGGCCAGGGTTCGATCCCCAGTGTGCCATGCTGGCCCTGCCCCTGGGGATCACTGAGTTGGTGATTGAAACTGGATGTGGTGTTGTGTACCTATAATCCCAGTGCTTGGGAGGCTGAAAACAGAAGAATCACGATGAGTCCAATCTACATAGTGAGACCCGGGGGACCCCGTACTAAATATATTTAAAAAAGAATAAGAAAAGGTCCACATGGGTATAAAATCTTTCTCAAATCTTATAGTTCTTCTGAAAAATGAGCATTAAAAGAAACAAGACAGAGAGAGAGTCTCTTTTAATCCATAGAGACCAAAAGAGTGGTCCAAACATTTTTGAAGGTACAAAATTATATAAAAGCTTATTAATTTTTGTTGCATGATATTAAATTCTATGTGCTGAAGGACTGGCAATTAAATGCCCTTTTAATCTGAGCTCTCATCAAACACATGGAGAGCTTTAAAAATGTGTCATCTAGCTTTCAGTCTTCCACCTGCATCCTTCATCATTTACAATTACGATTTCAAGTGCTTCACATATAGATAGGCATCTAATAGCTCTGAGTCTGCATCAGTTTTGCATGCCTTATCTCTTCATATCATTTCATTTATAAAGCAGAGTGTTCTAATGGAGACAAATATTCTTTTCAAAAAATGGTGCTGGAATAATTGGACATCTATGTATAAAACAATAAACATCGACTCATAATTATCATTGATCTCACATTATTTATGAAAATTTATTATAAAGCTAGTATAAAGTAACATAGGAAAATGCCTCTATGATCTTGGGCTAGACCAAGATTTTTTGGATGCAACTTAAGCTAGGATCCATAAAGAAAAACTTGAGACCTGGAATTGGACTACATTAAAATTAAAAGCTCCTGCTCTTTGAAAGACATCATCAACAAAATGAAAAGAAAGGCACAGATTAGAGAGACATTTCACACACATATCTGCTAAAAAACATTTGACATCCACCTTATCCTTGAAAAAGACTTTGAACAGCTATTCCAACACTTAACTAAATAAATATAGGAATGGAAAAAGAGAATATAAGAAAGTGGGTAACATCACTAGTCTTTAGGTGAAAGTCTATTAAAATTACCATAGCATTCAGGACATTGGGCCAGCGAGATGGCTCAGGGGTCCAAAGCGCTTGCTTAGGCAAGTTTAGACAACTGTAGGGACCGCGCTTCAAACCCTGGCACCATATGCTGCACCGGCCTCACTCTCAGAGCAGGCTGATATTAAAAAAAAAATATTCAGGACCTCTTCTGAGAATGGCTTTGAAAACAACAGAAAACTTCAAATGTCACCTAGAACACAGAACCACTGGCTTCCTTAAGGGGAGTCGTGGGGATGGATGCAAAGCCATACGGCCACTTTGAGAAACATTTTATAGTCGTTCAGAAAACTAAACATCCATTTAGCATTATATCCAGAAATTGCAATCTTATATATTTACCTAAAAGAAATGAAGTATGCAGAAACCTAGCTAGAAGGTGTAGCCCTTTTATTATCATCAAAATTTGGAAAAAAATTAAATCCACTACTTGATAAATAGAAAATTACATTATATGCATAGGATAAAATGCTATTCAATGGCAAATAGGAAAATATTACTGAGATAAGCATCAGCAGGGATAATTCCCAAAATCATTGTGCAAACTGAGGACACAAAATTCAACGGATTGGATACTATATGATTTCATTGGTATGGCATTCTAGAAAAGGCAAAACTTTAGGAATAGAAACCAGAATAATAATTCCCAGAAATGAGAGGGGAGAAAGGGCCTGGGTATTAATTATAAAAGAGCCACAGGGAACTATTTGGCATGATGGAAATATTCCATTTCTTGAAACTACCTCCAAAGAAATTGCATTCCCATACACTAAAAAGAGTGAATTTTACTCAGTGAAAATTGTCCTTCAGTGAATTTATGAGGAAGGGAAGAATGAGATATGAAAACCTAAAGCAGTGAATGGATTTGATTGGATCCTAAGAAAACCTGATAAGTGAATAAACAAAATAACATTTAAGAAACCAGTAGTAATAAAAGAGAATATTGGTGGGGGAAAACAACATAGACCACCTATTTGTTCATATTATTGCAAAAAAGTTAATTCCTGGGGCACGTACGTGTAAGAGACTATCCTTTCTTGGGAGGCATAAACTGAAGGGTTCAAGAGCAAGCAAAATACCTTGGTGTCTGCAAGTTACTTCATCAAGTTTCACATTGTTCAGAGAAGAATGTGCACGTGTGTGTGTGTGTGTGTGTGTGTGTGTGTGTGTGTACATAAGCATGTGTACAAGGGCCCTGCAGAATGGCAGCATGGAGAGGGAGGGTGGAAGAGGCTAAGTTAGGAAAGTGCCCAGAGCTCAGTTGGAAAATCTAAGAGGAGTGTTCATGATGCTATTTCTTTTGTCTTTCTATAGGCTTGAAAACCTTCAGATAACAAGTTGGC
>PVKN010030019.1:0-12841 GCA_004027915.1 Capromys pilorides
TTTTCTTTCTTCTTCCAATTTTACATGCATATATCTGGTAATATGAATAACTGGGTGGAAGACAACACCATGTATTACAACAAATACTGTGAATTTCATATTATTTTGTTAAGTGAAAATCTGTATCGCTTGTAAATTTTTCTGTTTTAATTCTAAATTGTACTCTCTTTAAAAAATAAAAAAATCAAAATAGTAAGTCTAACAAAAGGATTTAATTTGCTTTGAATATCCCTATGCTATTGACTAAAAGCAACTATTTGCAACTATTTATATTGTCAGATAATATCCTACTCATCCACCAAGTGGGAAAGAGGCCCACTTTACTTTCGATTTTGCAAGGAAGTCTAAGGACTTCACTTGACTCAAGTCCTTTGTTAGCAGGAATTTGTGATGAATAGGAGGGAAAAATCCACAATTGATAGCCTAGATTTTCACAGTGTCACTACTATCAGAGTTGTCCTTGCCATGAATTGAAAATATAGTATTGCATGCTTAAAAAGAAGAAGAGATTAACCCATGATGCTTCATCTCAAAGGGAAACTGGTTCTTTCCACTGCCCTACCCAAACTCCCTTATTCTGGCATTTTTAGTTTTTAAGGCTGTCTTAATAAAAATAACTATTGAAATAATGAATGAACCCAAAGAAGGAGTTGTTTAATCAGGTACTGGGCAAGGTACCCTTCCTGGAGAAGCTTAAGTAAGAAAAGGAATATTCTTATTGGCTTACATCAGTGAAAATATGAGGCTTAGATGGAGGCGGGCCTAGTAGAATTTAGGAAAACAAATGATTTTGTTGGGAATTGATCTCTCACCCAGTGGGTCCTGTTAGCTGTGATGAGAAGGTGGAGGCCAGAAAGCTCGTATCCACCCTCTTGATTTTGAGGATGTGGGAAAATAAGAGACATCTATTTTCCAAACTCAAAGCAACTTTGCTGTGGTAGCACAAGCTCTGATGAGGTCCGGGCCCATTCCTGAGCTGATTACCATGGCCACACAATGTGGTGATCCACTGCTCAGTTCTGAGACATGAGCCCACTCAGATGGAAAGTTGCACATTGGCTATGCTCTGTAAGCAGACTGAGAGTGGCAGAAAGGTGATGCTCCAGAAATAAAGTAAGATCCTGGGTAGAGGGTGCCTGAGCCAGTCACCAAGCCAGTGCTGTCCTCTCCAGCCTAGCTCTAAGGCTTAGAGCTTAACCAGGCTTCTCCAGGCTGGTTCGCTGGGGAGCAGTAGGAACCACTCCAAATCAATCTTTGCCATCTCCTTAAGCAAAGGTGACAGCCTCCTACCCCCAAATCCATGGTGCATGCGTGGTGACATGGAAAGTAGTTGCTCATAGACAGCTGTTAATTGTGATGCTTCGCAAAGGTGGTATAAACAAATCACTGCCAATTGAAAGTTTTAATTAGATTTATTAATTCCAGAATGCAGTTGAAATGTGGTGAATATTGATTGTCATGGCCTCTGTTTTAAATATAATTAATTCATGATCTGCATAATTGCTCATTACCTGTACCTTAATGATGGGGCATAAAACATTGTTTATTACTAACATAGCACTAATGGGAAGACAGGCTTTCTCTGATAACTTAGGATTCTTGATATTTTTGTTCAAGAGAGCAACAAGACATTTCATTTTCTTTAGAGAGAGAGAGAGAGAAAATAGGAGGCTGTGTCTCCAATGACAACCAGTATGCAGAGACAACCTGATAAACACAGGGCATTTATGATTCTTTTATGACTATACTTTCTGATAAGATAAAGTAAATACTCTTTTGTGGGACTTTACAGCTGCACAAGGCTAAAGTTACTGTCCAAGTGAACTGAAAAATCTGAGTATAAATATGTTGTGTTTGAGCCGAGCTCATGGGCAATAAGGATATCCTAGCAGCTTGACAATTTTCATATAATAACATGAAGAATTTCATGGTTTTTCTTCATCTCACTGCCAGTACCAGCGCAATATATCTTCTCCAGGAAAAAAAAAATTACACAAATCTAAGGCACTTTCTGTTTTTTCCTACATACTATCAATCCTAAAGATCATGTGCCTATTACTGTTAGTGTTTTTTTTTAAGCCCAAACAACAAAACCTGAAATATATTACATATACAAAAAAAGTCACATTGCCAGAAATATCTGAGTTAGGTGAGATTTTAGTGAGTTTTGATTCTGTAAGAGTTTTTGGAATTCTTCCCTTCCCCACCCGCCTTGGTACTGGTGGTTAAGTCCAAGGCCTTTATTCTGAACTGCATTCTGAATCCTTTATTTATTTTGTTTCATGTTTACTTTTTTTTTTTTTAGAACAAAGTCTAGCTAAGTCACCCAGAATATGTTTGAGAGGCTTGTGATTCTCCTCACTCAGCCTCCTGCATGCTGGGGTTACTAATGTGTGCCTCTTCTATAAAGACCTATGGAAAGTAAGTGAGACAAGGGACCTTCAGGCAGCTGTGCGCATCTTAGCATGGGCTCAGTACTTCCACGGAAGGAGAGGTGCAAACCTAGTTGTGAATGTCACCTAGAGGAACTGACTTCTAGTCACAAGAGCAAAACAAGGTTAAAGGAGGACAAGGAAGGCAGCTGTCTGGGACTCTTTCCTCAAATTCTCTCAGTTTCTCTGGGGACAGATTTGCAAGTGGATTGGTTACTGTGGGCCATGACTCTCCACAAGCAACCAAACAGAGCTTTGGCCTATTCTTCCCGTGGTATGGGACACCTTACAACAGGATTTCCCATGGGGTTCCACCCGGAGTGGTTCATCATTATTTCCCTTTCATGGTGTGTGCCCGGAAATCACATAGTGCTGCTTCCTGTGTTCCATCCTAGAGCCTGCACTGGCTGCTGGCCAGTGGAAGTTGGTCAGAAAGCCACGGAAAGGATCAGCCACATCAAGGTGCATGCACAATGTTCTATTTACCAGGGGCAAAAATTTTACTTTATAAAAATGTATTTTTTTTCCCCACAGGCAATTCTGAAAATGGAAACAAAACCTGAAGAATACACAGACAATAGAGAAAGGTTTTTTGTTGTTGTTGTTGTTATTGTCCTTGCTATTGTTTGTTTCCTGAAATAAAAGCCCAGGAGAGAAATAAGTGAACTTTTTTTCCCCTAAGAAATGTGCTTTAATTTCATCCAGTATATTTTGTCTACCATTAATAATTCTGAGTGAGCAGTTAATACCACCCAGGTTTGTGACCAATAAAATACATGAAGAAAGAGATGACTGTAATAAAGAAAAAGTTTGGTTCAAATAAGGTTCTATTGCGTTTATGATCATAAAGGACAAAAAACAACCATTCCTTTCAGTAGAAAAAGCCCTCATTGCCTGGCCCCCACTCAGGACTTGTTGACAAACAGCATGCCGCTGTCTGGGGCTCAAGCATGTCGTTTTCTGTCTGGCTCCCGGCTCTGGCCAGGAATAGTTCCCATCCCCAGGAGTTCCTCCTCTGAAATGGGGCTTGGGCCTGCTGGGTTCCCAAGCAGTGGAGAAGTCCACTCACACTGCCTTGCAGTGTACCTCAGGCTGGCGGTTTAACCACTCCTGCAGATTCCTGGAGTCCAGTAACCACTGGTGTGGATGCCTGGAGGCTAGAAGCCCGACGGCCAGGTGTCAGGTGGTGGTGAGTCCTTCTGAGGCTTCCCTCTCAGCTGTGCTGGCTTCCTCCCTCTTTCTTCACTACTCTGCCTGTCTGGTCCTGATTTCCTCTTATTAAGATTTTTATTTTGTTGCATCAGGGCCTGCTCTATGATTTTTAACTTAATTGTCTCTTTTTCTTGGCAGGGGAGAGGGGACCCATGGCCTTTGCGTAGAACTCCACCCTCAGCTCTTTAAGTGCTTCAATTTTTCATTTTGAGGCGGTTTCTCTTAAAGTCACTGTTTATGTTTTCCCTGCCTCAGCCTCCCAGAATGCTGAGACTGCAGTCATCTCCTCTTATATCCATCTTTGTTCCATCTTAAAGACCCAAATACAGTCACTTTGTGAGGTATTGTAAAGTGCAACATTTAAATGGAAAGTAGATGCCTAAAGCAGCTCATCCCAAATATCAATGAGCAGTAGGTGAGCAGAGGCTCAGCTCTATATTTTACAAGCCAGTGGATCAGTACAAAGGAGTGTCCCCACATCGGCAATGTGGGATAGCTCTGCTGCCTGCATCTCTAGTGATGGTGCTTAATGGGGGGAGGGAGGGCTGTATGGTCCGCTCTTGGGGGAAATTTGGCAACATGCGGAGGCCCTCTTGGCATTTTGGTTGTCTTCACAGAAGGGACTGCTACTGGCATTTAGTGGGTAGGGGTCAGAAATTCTGTTGTTCTACCTTTCTACCATCACCAGCCCAAGAAAAGCATCCTTGAAAAGCGACACAGTACAGATGCCCACAGTGCCTGACCTAGAAAGATCTGCCCCTTTCCCTTCCTATTTCATCTTCCTGTGCTCTCAGGGTAGGACAGCACAAAACAGACATGCCTCCTGTGGGCGGGGCCTGCCGCAGTGCATGCTTGCTCCCAGGAGCCCCTCAGGGGAATTCCCAGCTGCCTTCCTGCTTTGCTGTGGTCACTTTTCAGTAGCTGGAGAAAGAGCCCCTTCATCCCTAATGCTATGATTGCTTTACTTCTCAGTCTTCTAGAATGTCCCTCATCATGTCCAAAAAGCTAATAGCAAAATAGATAAGTTAAAGCAAGGCTGGCTCTGTGAATGGGAAACAGTTGGGACACGACTCTGCCACCCTTCCACACCCACCCAGGTCCTACGCCCAGAGCCTTAAGACCGCCTTTTATCCCTTCTCCCCTTCCACTTCATCCCCTGCTGCATCTAAATTTAGCTTCTTCCCAATGAGCCAGAGACAGATCAAAATACTCTTTACATTCCCTGGAAGCAGAGGTGGAGCAGAAGGGAGAACTAATAGTAAATTGGCCAGGGATAAGGTAGGGAGTGAGGGGCAGGCACAAAGTGCCTGGGAGACTTTGGAGATCTTGCTCAGGACCAGCAGGCCCAGGGAGGTAGAGGTCGGTTCTTCTTCTGTAGCCTTGGGTCTCTGGCACAGCAGCCAGAGTGGATGCCTACTCAGCAGGGTGCTAGGTTTTCCTCCCAGTCTCATGTAATAGTCCTGGCATGAGCAAGACCTTGCACTTCATGAGGGAGAGCACAGGGAAGCACAGGGAAGCACAGCTTTGTCTCCCACAGGGCTCCCTGGGCATTATGGAAATTAAAGCAGCCTGTGCAGAGGCAAGGGCGGGAGTGGGCAGTAGGAGCACCCCAGCCCGTGCCCCTGCTATGGGTCACCTAGATGCTATGGAACTGGGTGGGACGTCCTGAGCTGTGCCCAGCAGAGGGAACAGGACTAGCTTTGTACCACTCTGCATCCCTCCCCCTTGGAAATGGGCTTAACCTGCAATCTGAGTTGAGCTGGAGCACTCAGTCAAGGGATCTGGCAAAACACCTGGCCCGTTTGGCCAACATGACAGAGAGACAAAAACTTAGGTGGGTGGCCAGACACAGTAGCGTAGGCCCATAATCCCAGTCCTCCAAAGGCTGACCTATTGATTTGTTTGGTGAAGATCAGCATCATTTCTAATGTTTCTGTCTTGTTTTGTTTAATATTTTGTATTCTCTTTAGATAATGAAAAGAGAGAGGAGCTTGGGTTACAAAGTGAGCTCAAGGCCAGCCTGAACTGTATATTGAGACCCTGTCTCAAATAGACTAAAACCAAAATGAAACAAAACAAAAAATCCTTAGGTCAGTGATGTCAGTTGTCTGTCTTACGGTTACAGCCATAGATAATGAGGAGGCATCAGAGGAAAAACAGCAATTCTTGAAAAGCAAAAATTATTAGAGAGATAATTTTTTTTCACACCAGAGAAAGACAGAGAGGACTGAGATGGGACAAGAGGCTGGCAAGGGCTGGCCACCTGGAGAGCTCTTCTCAGACTGTACTGGACCTGCAGGCTTGGTCCTAAGTGAGATGACCTGGGTACAATGGTCAGCCTGAGTTGGTGGTGTGGGCCTGAAATCTCTCTAATCTGGAAGGCTGAGGCATGAGAATCACAAGTTGTAGCCCAGCCTGTGCACCTTAGAGAGAACTTGTTTCAAATCAGAAAATTTGAAAAGTTCTGGGGATGTAGCTCAGTGTGAAGGCCCTAGGTTTAATCACAGTACTTCAATTAAAAAGGGAGGAAGAAAGGGAGGGAGGGAGAAAAAAAGGAAGGAAAGAAAGAAGGATGGAAGGAAGGAAGGAAGGAAAGAGAGAGGTGAGAAAGGAGAGGAGAGGAGACAAAAAAGAAGGAAGAGAAGGAGGAAAGGGGAAGGGAGGAAAAGCGGAGAGAAAGATCAATGGTTATAATAGTACCTGGATTTCTTAATAGTTACTACTTCTTGAATTCCTTATTTCAAATGAATGGCTCTTTTGTTTGTTTGAACTCATCATGGGAAACAATAATGACAGGAGTATCCCCATCCAAAATGCACACGCCATGTGTGCAGTAGGTCTCTTGGTTCTTCCATGTGTTAGGGTTGCAGGTTTTCTCTGTGATCCACAAGAGAGGTGTGCCTGCGGATCCCTTGGTACCTCAACTTTCCCACTGAGCCCGGGGGTTCCAGCAACTTATGCTAGTGACTCAGTCAATAAGAGGTGGAGCAGGGTTTGTAGCAAAGAGAAGGCTGAAGCCCTGGACTACCCTGTCCCACCAAGAGCAGGATCAAGAGGAACAGTGCTAGGAAATGCCCTGAAGATTCTGTATAGATGAGGTCCTGGGGTGCCAGTGATGACTGACACCCATGGGATGGAACAGGTAGATTTTACAAATGAATCAGAAAGCACCATTCCATTTTGCAGACTAGGAAACAGGCTCAGGAAACACCCAGCAAGAGTTGGTTGAGAGCCCAGGCACCAGGGCCCTCTACAGGCATCAGTTGGGCTACGTAGAGTGGTACCACTGTATGAATGAGCAAAGTGTAAGCTTCTCTTTGTGTAAAAATATTGTCCACTAGTACAAGATCATGTATGGGCATAGCAGCATTCCACAGCAGATAGGGGCTTTGGAGAATGCATGCTCCTTCTCTTTCCTTGCAGGGTGAAAAACAGAGGTGCCGGGTGAGCAGATGCCACTCACCTAGAGCTGCACTCTGCTGGCTAGTGACAGAACCAGGATGCGGTCTCCGGATTTCTGCCACCTAGTAGCTATTCATGAAGCAAGCTGTTTTGAAGGGTGGGGAATGAGAATGGGAATGCTTGATTATCAGTGAAATCGATCAACAGAGTCACCATTTAATTAAAAAATATATCAAAACCTTTCTTGATAATGATCGACCTGTTACACTGGAGCAATTAAACTGGAGATTCTATTTACTGAGTTACTGCCAGCTACTATGATTTTTTTTGTAATCCCCGTGTGATAACTCAATTGGAAATATGGGGTAAGACAGAGTAATATAATGCCTTTTCTTAACATAACTTGTGCCACAGCCAACCAGGGAGTCAGTCTGATGGGTCCGTTGCACAGCTGAGATCCCCTTTGTGCCATTTTGTCTCTGATAGCTCTGGAGGGACCCGTCAGGAATCTTAGACGGGGCCATATTTGAACTGGTGAAGTGCACCCTCATGTGCTCCACCGCTCAGAGGCCACTGCTCATTAGAGGTAATTAGGAATGGATATATTTTTTTAAGATTTAAATATTAACTTTTGAAAATTAAATTTTCATTTAAAGTTTCATGAGACAGAAAGGCAGCTGCTATGGGATGTGTCTTCTCAGGATGCATTTGGAATCTAGCCTACCCCAGTGCAACAAGAGGAGGAGGTGGGGCCTTTGGAAGGTGACCAGACCACCAGGGTAGCTTTTCAGGCATGAGATTAATGTCCTCATGAGATGATCACAGGGCTTCCTGGCCCTTTCTGCCACATAGAGACCAGACAACACATCTGTGTGTGCCCCGACCTTGAACAACTCAGTTTCCAGAATTGTGAGCCATGAATGCCTGGGGTTGTAGGCCACTTGATCTGTGATATTTTATTATAGCATCATGAAGTCTCCTAGGGGACATCATACTTTCCATTTCCATGTTCCAGTCTCAGGCACAACCAGTGCCTCAGGTTCTAACAGAGATTGTGCATCGCCCTGTGGAAAATCTAACTATGGTGATAATGAATGGTATCTGGGTCTCTCCTGCTTCACACAGCAGGCCAGGGAAGGATGAGAGAGAGGCTTATAGGAGGGAGGCTAGCTGCTATCCCATGGTAGACCATAGGAGGTATTGGTCATTTTGTTTCATTTGTATGAAACGGAAGGCAAAGAGCAAGCAGTCATTATGGGAAACATTTACACAATACTTAAAAGCCAAGTTTGTTGGCATCCTATCTTAGTACAATGCACAGATTAGACAGGCCTTAGAATCAGAGAGCCTCATATCATTCTTTAGAGAGAACTTCTCCTATCTTCTGACCATTGATCTGTTGACTTAAGAGTCCATACAGTCACTGGCATACTCTGTGGAAGGAGAGGCTATTCTGCACTGTGAGGAACTGGGACAAATGTCTTTCATTGCTGTCTTGGAGGTCTTTCTTCCCATTTCACTATGTGCTAAATATGCAACTCAAAACTTTAATATAATCACCTTTTGTCAGCTGTGCCTGGGGTTGCTAATGGTCCTCATATATGTGTGTTGGTGGGAGCTGGTCCACTCATGAGGTGATGATTAGAAACACCTGATGTGTTTCTCCCAGCACAGATTCCAGAACACTCTGTTAAAATACTGGGTTGATAGCATATGCATGGGAATTGGCTCTCGTGGCTTTATTTCCAAGTGATAGGAGCTCCAACTCAAATGACTCATTAGAACAGTAACAGGCGTGTGTCGACTCATGTCACTGAATTGTCTAAGTATGAATATGGCTAGAGGATCACTGTGGTGCTTTCCTTGCTTCATCTCTGTTCTTTCACTTATAGTCTCAGCTTTAGTGTGCGGCTGCTTCCTTCATTGAAAGTTTGTAGCCAAAAGGTTCTGGGGCACTGTGTTTTCACGTTCAAACCTGGGGATGAAGGAGAGCTTCAGTCTTACAAAAATGAGAAAGATTTTTTTTTTCTTGTTAATGGGAGCCCTAAAACACTTCTTCTATATTTTGCTGGAAGGGAAATGAAAGCCAAAGCAATTTGTGAGCCAATCACTGTAGCTCAGAGTCGCAGGTTCGCTGCCTGCTTCACCATTCTGCACCTCCCACCAGGCACGGTGTCCACATGTAAAGTTCCAGACAGATACGTGATACAGAATGAGGGAGGGAGAATACAAGAGGGGAAAAGAGGGGATTTTTATTTTAAAAAGAAGGTTAAAAGTGGGTTTTGGAGAGACCATCAGGAGCAGCAGGAGTTGGGTCACACATGGAATATTTTCTGGTTGACCACCATTTCTTCTTTTTTTCACTTATCTTTGTTCTTTTTTAAATTTTTAATTGATTTTAATGAGAAAAATAGCAGTGAAACAGTTTTAAAACAGGTTAGTAGAACAGTTACGATAATTAATACATTGTATGTCATTGTCTTTGTGGTAGTTATTCAGAGTACAAGATGCAGACATGATACCTTGTCTAAACAATATTAGCACAAACCTTTATTTTCATTGAACTAATAGAAAGTAGCTGTATAGCTATCCTATCTTGTGTATACATATATATCTATTTTTTTTTACTACAAAATAGTTCTTCATTTATATCCCCTTTTTTTGTTTCATTTTGTCAGAGATGGTGTTCTATTGCTGTTAGAGAAGCTGTATTTGGAGAAGACTTTAAAGGACCTAAAGATTGTAGGTACTTGAATTCAACAAAATAACCCAATGTAGTCTAATAGATCATAATTGTAGTGGGTTACCAGCAGAATAAACAATTGTCAGAAGTTGTTGACTTGAACCTTTCACAGCTCAGCATATTAATATGGCATTACTTTTTATATCTCATGGTTAGACTTTTCTGCTGGATGGTTAAAACCAAGTTAAAGCAAGACCTATATAGCTTAAAATGTAACTTTTGTATCTGACAAGGTCAGTCAAATTCCTATTTATCCTGAAACCATGTAGAGCACCTTGTAGATCTTTTGTCAGTGTCAGTCATCTGGATGAGTCAGGACCATTGCTTGACCAATTTGCTGTCTGTGAAAACCTGAGAGAACTTTTTCCCTCTAGGTGACTCTCCTTAGGTGCATTATACATTGTCAATCCCTTTCCTCTGGGACCCCATAATCTCCTTTATCAGAAAATTTGGGACATCACTAAGCTACAAGATGTCGCAGCACAGGTTCTCTTTGGTCCTGAGTCCATACTGACTTAGAGGGGCTAGGACCAAAATATTGGCTATTCTTGTAGCCTCTTTTTCTCTAATTTTTGTTGGCCACCATTTCTGAAGCACCATTCATATATACAACACTGCATTGGGTTCTTTGTGCACATGCTTCCCACTGTCTGAATTAACCAGAGGGCATAGCATCCAGAGTTGCTCTGTACCCACCAATGCCCCAAATTGTCCCCACTTCTCTTCTCCCCTATCCTCAGCATCTGTTTCCCCTAAGACTGCTTCCCCTCGCATTTTCCAGGTGGTTATTGCAGCTTGATGCATGGCCATCCAGAAGAACCAAGAGAAACCATCTTTTATGGTGCTTTCTTAAAGACAGCATATTTGCCGCCAAACACTGCCTGGATCCTTGATCCCAACCCTAATCAGCAACAGATGGACTTACATCTTGCTTCTTAGGTGCCCTGGGGCTCAGTTTTGTCCTATGCAATCAGAAGGATAGCAATAGTTCTTGAACCATAAACGCTTATAGGCATCAGTGGAGCGATCTCCCTGAAGCACTGAACCCCAGATCTGTGCTCCGTCTTCCAAAAAATGACCTGCTCACCTTTCCTGGCATGTTCTGCATATTGACTGGCTCTGAATGGCCTACCCACAGGGCCTCTGTGTAGGTAGAATTCATGTGGATCCTTTAGGTGTCTGTGCCCAAAACAGAAGGTCAAAAAGTGGGAGGTTTAGGGAATTCTATTTCTTTTATTAAACCTTTTGATCCATTTCACCTTCAAGAGCTCCCTCGCTAATAATCCTAGAATGATCACTCTGCTTGAACAGAATCTTTGTGGAAAGACCCCAATATGCATGCCCTTGCCTGCAAAATCAACTAAAAGCATATGTGTCAGGAACTATTTTTAGTTCCCTACAAGTCAGACCTTCCCACTGCATTCTCCAGTCCCTCAGACCTTTTAGATTTACTATTTAAATATTTATAAACTGGTACAATAACTTATTAAAGGTTTATGCTGTTATTATATTTACTGTGGAATATCCATTTCTTCCTCCAAAAATAACAAGACTTTCCATTAAAGGACATGTGTAAAAGATGCAGTAAATTTTCTCTTCGAACAGTAGAGGAAGCTCCCCTTTCTTTCGACAACCTCAGATGACCTTATTTAAAAATAGGTTCTACCTCACTAGAAAATGCATTCCTCATGATTCCTCGAATGCTATTTTATGCAGATTTAGGAAAATTTTTAGAGATTATCTGAGAGAAACTTTGTCCTTTCAACCTTTTATCTAGTGGAAAGTAAGAGATGAACCTGTAGGTGCTGGATGATGACTGTGGTTGTGTGTGCACATACAGCTGTGTGTGTGTGTGTGTGTGTGTGTGTGCATGTATTTGTACTTGGTACAGGGTCTCACTATGCAGCTCAGACTCATAGTGATTCTTCTGTCTCAGCCTCCCCAACACTGGGGTTGCAGGCATGCACCAACATGCCTAGTCTCGGTGCCCAGCTCAGTGGACCTGGAGGTGGGTCTGGCACGGCCTGTGGTGTGAAGAATTGAACCCTGGCCCCTGTGCTAGCCTAATAGACCCTTAGTCTGCTGAGCTATCTCAGTGGCCTTTGCATGTGTGTATCTTCTATAACGTTTCAGAAAGGGAAAGATGACGGGATAAGTGGCTTTGAAGGAAAAAGGAGTTCTTTGGGGACACTCATAGCAATGTGTCACTTAAATGTTTACCATATACTGTGATCATACCTCAGGTGTAAATGAATATTAGGTAGTGTAGTGGTACAAACTGAGTTCTGTGAAAACCAGAAGAGCCCAGTTTTTACTGGTTCCCTGATGTGTATATATAGTCCGACATATATGGGATGAGGCTGAGTTTGGAGAAAACCCATTGGCTTTTTCTGGAACTTTTGTTTCATCACTCATGGTTACGCAAACCATGACCTAGTTCAATGGCACTCCCCTTAGAGGAACTATCCCCTGGGGAGAGCCGGGGAGCTTCAGAACCATTTTTGGTTGTCACGAGGGAGCAGAATGATGCTGGAATTTAGTGGATAGAGGCCTGAAGCTCTGCTCAGTACCCTGCAAGGTCAGGAAACTCCCAAGGAGACGGGATCTGGCCTGTGCATCAGTAGTGTTAACATGGAGAACTGCTGGGCCAGCTCTGGAGATTCCCAGGGCTTGTGGCCATTCTGAATGAGGCCAGAGACACTGGCTTGGGAGGAGTGAAGGCATAGGCAAGACCTAACCCACCCACAGAGACCCCAGGTCCTGAAGTGGGTACAGAGCCATCTCTTTGACCTGCTAATTTCAAATGTAGAAATCTACCCCCCAAGAATTGGGGCCAGCACTGCTGATGAGAAATTATGCACAGAAAAAAAATAAATACTTAAAAAAAAAGAAAGAAAAGAAATTATGCACAGAGATTGCCCAAAGCTGCAGGGCAACCAGAACCAGGAGCAATAGCAATAATAATAATAATAACAACAACAGCAATGATACCTAGATAGCCAGTACCAAGCTAATAGATGGGCTAAATGGTTGATATTATATGATAAATTTT
>PVKN010030020.1:0-12841 GCA_004027915.1 Capromys pilorides
ATTGCTTAAAGTTCTCCCCTCCTGATATCTTTCTGCCTGAATAGCTTTTTGACTATTTCTTACAGTGCTGATCTGCTGTCTTAAAGTTTGTATGTCTTCTGCTCATTTTTTATTTAGATATCACCATCCTTTTTATAGATTTTCAAGCCTTCTTTTTTTACTATATATAATTTTTGTTGAAAGTTTACTTTTTCTCATATCCACCTTTACTACTTCAAAAATTTTGAGCCATTTATTTCTAGCTTTCACAAGAAATTTCTTATTATTGTTCTAACTGCCCGCCTCTATAAAACATACCCTTCGCTCTTACAAGCTGTTCGTAAGACTCGATCATTGTGTTTAAACAACTGCCTTCCAATGCTCCTGCATGGGGTTTTCTTTCTGTTTCACTGGCCGCCTCCCCGCACTGACCTCTCGCACACTGGGGCAGCTGTAGGGGCCGCTCTGTGCGCCTTTGGGGTCTAGAAGGCCGTCCCGCATGGCCTGGTGTCAGTGCCTGAAAGCTCCCTTGTCACTTGGCCGTGTCTCGATTGCTTCGGGGGCAGGGAAGCTAAACCTAGGTACCATTACTATTTCTGTGTAGAGAGCAGAAATCTTGTTGTATTGCTTTCCTTTCTGTCACTGGGTTTCGAAAAGTACGGAAAAGCCACTACTTCAAAGTACAACAGGAGGATCTAGGGATATAGCTCAGCAGCAAAGCACCGGCCCAAGAAGTGTTAGGTCCTGAGTTCGATTCCCAGTACCAAGAGAAAGAAAGAACACACAAAGCAAAATAAAACAAAACAAAGGAAAAAAGGCAAACCTCAGGTTGAGACGGGCTGAGTGGGGCTGTGGCTGGACACCCGCCCCCGTTTTCCTCCGGCTCTGCCTCCAGCTCTACAGACTCCTGGCTGCTGTGCACCCCGACCTCACAGAAAGGCTTGGGCCTGCAGGGCCCCCCAGGGGCGGGGCCTCTTTGCTCTCTCCTAGTAAAGCCAGCTGGAGATTTGAGGGTGCCTGGGGGCATGCGGGGCCTGACCCCAGTCACTTCCCACATCAGTCCCCAGGAGAGGTGGTGGCCCCTTCTGGGGGCACACACAGGCTTGAAGCTGGGGGCATCTGAGGGAGACAGTTGTCAGCCCTGTGACTCAGGGGGCCCTCGCGGCTTCAGATCCTGTGTCCAAGCCCTGCACACTCCGTGTCCTGGTGTAACGGTAGCAACCTCCCTCAAGGCACCAGATAATTAAGGAGATCAAGACTTAACAGGCTGGCGAGGTGGTGCCTGTCTACGGTCTCAGTGCTCGGGAGGCTGAGGCAGGAGGATCATCGAGAGTTCAAGACCAGCCTGGGCTACCAAGTGAGCTCAAGGGCAGCCTGAAACTGCATAGTGAGACTCTGTCTCAAGAAGACAAGGGGCTCGGGATGCCACGCCCTGGACCCAGACCCTGAGCACAAAGAGCTGGAGTGATGGTTAATGCCAGGTGCTTGTACTATGGATCCATCAGCATCCCTCGAGCCCTGCCCCGCCAGCCCTGCGCTCTATGTCCATCATGCCCAGGGCCTTTAAATCTCCTAAGCAGGTCAGAAAGGTGTTTGTGCCATGTCTGATTTCATTTTTGCTATCTTCAGCCAGTTAGGATTTGTTAGGTTTTTTTGTTTGTTTGTTTACTTTTGGTACTGGAGACTGACCCACAGCCTTCACACTGAGCTACAGCCTCAATCTTTTATTACATTTTTAACTTTGAGACCGAGTTGCCGAGTTGTCCAGACTGGGCTCCAACTTGAGATCTTCCTGCCTCAGCCTCTCAGAGTGCTGGGACGGCAGGTGTGTGCCACCTCATACGACGTCCATTGCACTTCTTAGTGGACGAGTACATCGGCTAGAGAGGTAAGGTCCTTCCCTTGGTCAGCGGCGGGGTCTGAGCGTCTGTCACAGTGTGAAGCTTGGCTTAGGTTGCTTACCCTGTCTACTCTGTGCAAAATGAGCGACCCCACCAGCGTGTGGCCCCTGCACCACACCACGCTGCTCTGGAACGGGCGTTCTGCATTTCAGGATGTAAATGTGCGGGACTCTCAGGGTAGTGACGGGAAGCTGGGGTTCTGATGTGGGGGTGCAGGAAGCAGCAGCACTGGCTCCCACAGAAGGGCGCGCTGTGGGTGCTGCTGAAGTTCCCCCACACTCTCGAAGCCTCCCCTGGCTTTGCTCAGGAGAGCGCATGGCATGTCCTCGTGGCTCCACGTGGAGTGTCCGAGAGGTCACCAGAAGCCAGCACCGTCCCAGCTGCTCCTGAGCTGGGTCTGATCCCCAAGATGCTCACAAGAGAATGGTGCGACTCTCAAGGAATGTCATGAAAGCCACCCAGCACTGTCACCTGGTCCTCTTCCAGCTCCCACAGGGCACCACGCATCGCTACCCACTCCCTGCCGCAATGACCAGGCATTGTCAACTATAAACAGCTACTAATGAAAAGCAAGCGACACCCCAGGATTCTAAACCAAGCCTTGTGGCATGCTAATAACATTCCCATGAAGCGTTCACAGAATTTGCACTAAGGACTCTTAGAAGCCACAGCGAGGACTCCAAGGAATCACGCAGGATTCTCTCAAGAGTCACGGCTACCTACAGAGCACTGTACATGGCTCCAAAGTTAATCCTGAGGGGATTTGACCCCGGAAGATACAAAAGATGAATGATCTATTATACAGGTCGGGCCTTAACTTGCCCTTGATCACCCAGCAGAAAAGCTTAATTACAAGGCATAGAACGCAGAGCTAGATTAGTATGATGAGCTGGAAGAGGCTTATACCAACAGCCTCCAACATTGCCAGTTTCACCGGTAACCCACTGCAATTATGGAACGTTGGACTATGTATACTACTACTCCTTCTTTGTGCAAAGAGAAGATAAAAATTTTTGTTGTTGTTGTTGTTGCTTTTTTTTTCCTCCCCTACTAATATAGATTAGAAAATTTATCATGTCTACACACTGTGCTCTGTATAACTACTATGAGGACAACAACATTCAATGTATCAATTATTATGAATGCACTACTAACGTGTTTTGAAACTATCATATTGTTATTTCTTATTAAAAATTAAAAAATAAATAAATACATTTAGGCTTTAGTAGATAATATTTAATATAGAAGACAATGTATTTGAAATAATGAAATAATTTCTAAAAACATAATCTACCCACGATTATTACGGTAGGGTACAGTGAAAAGAGCAGTCAGATTTTTCATACATACGTACAACTTAAAAAGTATACTTCTTGAATACCTACTATGATTTAGGCATTCTGTTTAACAAATTATATCTAGTATTTAATTTTACCTTTATTGGAGTTCTATCAATCATTTTCCATTAAGCAAATCACTGGATGTCTCTGAATTTTTGTTTCCTCATTTGTGTAGTAGAAACTTTCATTAGCATCTTGCTTTCTTGCTCATGTATTCACTGGGTAAATATTTACAATGTGCCTATTAAATATCTGCAGCTATTCTAGGTACCTTATTCCATAGTGAGTAAAAGCATTTTCCTTGCCCCAAAAAAAGAGTCACTGCTACCGAGGGTAAGACCCCTCTGGGCTGGGGGTCGCTTTACAGAACGAGTCCAAGCACTAGGTTCTTTTCTCAGACCATAGCCAGGCTGCCACTGCGTGTGCAGCTCCCACACATGCTCAGAGCCGGGCGCGGTGGCCCAGCCTGCAGTGCCAGCCCTCGGAAGGCTGCAGCAGGGCCACTGCTATGAGTCTGAGGCCAGCCCGGGCTCCACAGTGAGACCGTGTCTCAAAACAAAAACAAAAAAGAAAACCAAAAAGCCTCTCTGAAGGCCTGCTAGGTAGCTCAGTGGATAAAGTGCCTGCTTAGGTGGACACAGGGGTCAGGGGTTTCGAACCCCAGTGTGCCATGGCAGTCCTGCTCCCAGGGTGCGCTGAGACTGCGACTGAGACTGGGTGTGGTGGTGCGTGCCTGTCAACCCAGCACTTGGGAGGCTAAAACCAGGAGGATCACTGTGAGTCTGACCTGTGTAGTGAGACCCTGCAGACCCTGTACTAAATGCAAAAAAACCCAAAGCCTCCCCAAAATGAGGGCATTTCTCACCAAATCCTTCCCCATTGCCCTCTGCTCTGCCGCCCACGCAGGGCCTGCTCTGGTGCACAGTGCTCCTGGAGCCGTTGACATCACGCATCCAGGCCCCACCCTGCCCCGGGAGCCCAGGCTCACCATGAATGAGCTGCCGTTCATTAATTCAGCCCAAGGCAGTTAAGAGTCTGGCACAGAACAGGCAGGTGCAGCCTGTTGGCGCAGCCCTGTTCCCTTCAAGATGGACACGGGTGTGCAGGCCTCGCTCTCCTGGAGGCTCAGGGCTGCTGTTAAGAGGACAATCGCAAGTCTGGACATCGGCCTCCAGGAAACCGGGTCCCCAGGGGCTCGGCACACAGCAGGTGCCCGGGGAGGCAGCTGGGCAACACTGCCCCGTCCGGCCTGCGGGTCTCTGCCAAGGCTGGGCCTGCTCAGCGCCAGCTTGGCCCTGTCCCCACGGGGGCCTGGGGCTGTGACTGCAGCAGCACCCACCGCAGGCCCTCAGCCTTCATCCCCGGCCCGCTGCACGGCCCGCGTCCCTGCAGAGCCTGGCGAAAGTCTTCTGCTCTGAGATGGGCTGACTCCCACCTCTTCCCTAGGACAGCCGCCCCCCAGGGGACCACTGGCTAAGCTCAGTGTCCTCGGGTGATCTGTCATCAGACCTGGCATGGATGGTGGCCCTCAGCCAGAGGATGGGCCCCGTCACTTGGGGTCCGAGTTCCCAGCAGGCCTACGACGTGTTGCGGGCACTCATGAGAGAGAGCCCGGAGTGCTGCCCTGCGCCTGGCCCTGCGCCTGGCCCCGCCCCGCTCTTCCCAGTCACCATCATGGCAGGGAGCTCACGGGGCCCCATGGTGGTTGCTTGGGTATTTTGCATGGCTCTGAAATCAACTAGAGCTGAGTGGACCTCAGTATCAACAAAGTCAGAAACACCCGTGTGACTCCCTTGCTGGGACCTTTCCATTTGCAAGCGCCCCACTGACCAGAGTTGGGTCCCCTGTTGGCACCCCTGCCCCACCGTCAGGGGACCTGGACAGGAAGCATCTTAGTCTCTCCCAACCAGCCGGCTTCTCCAGCTTAAAGTGACTTTCCAATACATCCTGACCAATGGGATACAAGTGTCAGATCAAGGAAAGGAATGTGTCCTTCTCCTTTTCTGTTATCCTCCTGCTTCATAGGACACGGCCACGATAGCTGGAGCTACAGCAGCCAGATTAGACCATGAGGTAAGCAATCAGATGGGAGAGGGGCCTTGGTCTTGTGGGAAGCAGGCCAGCCCTAGAGTGTCATCAGAAGGGAAATAAACATTCTATTGGTGCCACTGACCTGTGCTCTGTCTTCTTTTATGCTTTGGTTTGGTTTTGCCACTTGTGGTGAAACCTACTCCTAATGTAATGTACTGGAAGTATTCTTGAAAACCTATTGAAATAAATGCCTGAGTGGTAACATTTAACAGACTTATCCATGACGTCGTCCACTGACGTCATCCAAGTTGTCTCCGACCAACGCTTCCTTAGACGCTGACCTCGTAGTCTGTATCGGCTGCTGTCTGTTGGGGAGAGATGGGCCTCGCAGCCAGCTTCAGGGAGGGAAGGCTTGTGCTGGCTCACGGCTGGGGAGGCTCGGCCCACGGAGGGGTCACGCAGAAGAGCGGTGGAGCCGGGTTCCTCAGTTAAGACTGCCTGGAAGGGGGTGGGGCGGTGCTGGGAGGGCGGGACCAGGGAGCAAGCGCCCCAGGGCTGCACTCAGGTGCCCGCCCCCTTCAACCAAGCCCCTTTTCCTGGTTCTTCACCCCCAAATGCCCCTGGATTAGGACTCTTGGAGGTCCCATTGTTTGAGCTGCTTGTGGAGGTTTCAGTCCATGGTCAGGTGGCTCCGCGCGCACAGCAGGGCGGCACGGCGGTGGAGGGGCAGAGAGGGGAGAGGCGGCCCGTGGCAGGGCAGGCAGGAGGCGGTGTGGGTTTCTTTCCTTCCGTCTTTGCTCCAGCCAGGATGCAAGCCTATGGGCTGGTGCCACCCACACCCAGGGTGGACCGTCCCTCTTTAGTAAGTCCACCACGCTAGACCCATCAGGGGAGGAGCTCCGTGTCGCCCACCCGCGAGCCGGTCACTCCCAGCTTCCCTTCCCCGGAAGCACACGAGGCTTTGCGGGGACAGCGACACATAAGCTCTAATACCCATCGGCGTGGTGCCTGCCCTCAGAGCCCTCCCGATCCGGTCATCCCCTGAGAGCCACCAGCGGGGGACCGCGCCCCAGCACAGGACCTGCAGGCAGACCCAGGTCCAAGCTGTCATGCGGGGCTTACACGACAAAAGCTGGTTGCCCCGGCGGCGCTGGGGGCTGCGCGCCCAGGCCAGGCGGCGGCAGACCTGACGTCTGCCCAGGGCTCGTCCCGTCTGCCATCTGCCTCCGGGCTGGGGACTCACATCGCGGAGGAGGAGCGCGCCTTCTTTCCATACGGGCAAGCCCCGCCCCAGGGCCGCCTGCCCCAAGACCTCCTCTCACCCTCGCTTTCGCCCCTCGGATCGTCCCTCCGGGACTGTCCCTTGGGGGATCCGGGTTTTCATGGGCACCTTTTCGGGGGACGCGGACCTTCAGTCCCCTGCCTCCTTTGTGATGGGGCCTTCCGCGGGAGCCAGCGGAGCTGGGAGCTGCAGCCTCGCCCCGACTCATCCTCACCCGGGCCCTACCCAGCCGGGAGCCTGGAGTCACTTCTGTCCCTCCCCATGGCAGGAGCCACCAAGCCAAGGCGTGGACGCCTGCACTTTCTTTTCTCTTCCAAAGAGGTGATCAGCCCCGGCCTCTGCGAGGGCTGCGATTACATCTTCATTTGTGCTAATGGGATTAGCGCAGCCGAAGCAGGGCTTCCCAGGCGAGGCCGGGACTCGAGCCCCGGACTCGCGGCGCGGGGGAGGGGCACCCGCCCAGGTGGAGGTGGGGACCAGAACGTGGAACCAGCTCCATCTTGGTGGTGCGCGGGGCTCCGTGGCGCTCCCTCTCCTGCGTACACGTACTGCGTGCTGCTCGCGCGTGCTGGGGCGCCGGGGCGTGGCTTTTGATCCCTTCGCATCCTCGGGTCCCCTCTGAGGTCACACATGGGCCACTCTCCCCAAGCTCAGTCTGCCCCAGGACACGCCACTACCACTTCGCAGAGGCACCGAGGCCTGGGGACCTGGGCTCCACGCAGGTTTCCACGCTCTGTGTCACAGTGCGCAGCGCTCACCGCCCAGGTCCCTGTTCCCCAGGGCTGCCGGATATTTTTTTTTTTTTTTTTTTTTTTTTCTGGCTCTACCACCCTGAACCGCGGTCCCTGCAGCTGCCTCAGCTCACCTGAGCAGGTGCTTTAGACTGCTGACCTATTTCGCCGGCCCCTTAACTGTTTTTTCTCTTATAAAAATTCTAATTATTGGGCAGGGGAGGTCTCTCAGGGGTCTATGCGCCTGCCTGGCAAGTTCAAGCACCTGGGTTTGATCCCTGGTACCCCGTGCCTTGCCAGCCCTGAAACCAGGCGTGATGGCGGGATGGCACACACCTGTAACTCCAGCACCGGGGAAGCTGAGACAGGAGGATCACTATGAGACTGAACTGCATAGTGAGACCCTGTAATATTTTTTTAAAGTTCTAATTGTTATTTTTGCTTCAATTTTCTATTTTAAAATTTTTTAAGTAGACCTCAAAAGTGCATGAATAACACAGTGAACATCCGTTTGCCTTTTATTTAAGGTCTGCAGTCACCAGACCGTAAACTGTTTATATTTGCATTCTCCCTATGTATGTATGTATGTATGTATGTATGTACAGGCGATACATAGCACATACATGCACATGTACTTACATGTGTATAGCACCATGCATGTATGCACATTCACACACATGTGCTTACATATGTGCACACACTGAGGTAGCTCAAAGATCATGACACTTGTCTCCTAACTATTTCAGCCTGATCTTTTCCATAAGCATAGTAATGAGTATCACACTTGGGAAACGTTTTTTTATTATTATTTTTAATGTATTTGGTTGCAGGGCCTCACAATGCAGCTTGGACTCCTGGTGGTCCTCCTGGTTCAGCCTCCCCAGGGATAGATTACGGGCGTGCACCACTATGCCTGGACTCTGGCTGCTCAGCCTGCCTGGGTGCAGGGCCGGCATGGCACGTGATGCCAAGGATCGAACCGTGGTCCCTGCGCTTGCTTAAGCTTGCCTAAGCAGGTGCTTTAGTCCACTGAGCTATCTTGCCGGCCCCACACGTGGGAAATTTAACGTTGCCTGCATTCTATAACTTTTTTCCACCACTGAGGATTAAACCTGGCTCTCTTATTGATGCATATTCCACACTCAGATCCCCGGAAGTAACCGGATCTCACTTTTTAGCACTGTTTGCCCAGGTAAATCCAGGCTGCAGGAAAGGTTCACTCTGGCATTATTGGTCACTGGTCCAAGCGACAAAAGTGAAGACCTGAAAGCCAGGCTGCCTGAGGATCCTGTCGCATGCATGGGTGAACGACGTGAGTCCTCTCCCTGCCCAGACACCCTGCCCTCTGCTGCTGCTTGAAGAAGTCATTGCACAACAGGCAGGGGACAGAGAGACGGAGGGAAGGGAGGGGGGATGAGGAAAGAACTGAGACGCTCCGCCTGTCGCCAGCACCCCAAGAGGAATGAGATTGTTATGCATTGCAAACATGCGCTGATAAAAGGCAAGCGGCCGGGCGGCGTGCGCTGTAATCTTGGCACTTGGGAGGCTGAGGCAGGAGCACTACAGCAAGTTCAGTGTCAGCCTGAGTGATGGTGTGAAACCCTGTCTCGGAAGGAAGGAAGGAAGGAAGGAAGGAAGGAAGGAAGGAAGGAAGGAAGGAAGGAAGGAAGGAAGGAAGGAGAAAGAAAAGAAAAGAAAAGAAAAGAAAGGAAAAGAAAAGAAAAGAAAAGCAGCGCATGAGCGCCAGCACGTGTTTTTGGGAGCCCCCAGGACTTCGCCTCCTGTAGGTGGCTGTGGCTGCCTGGCTTCCACCTGCAGCACGGCTGGGACCTCCTTAGGAGTCCTGTCCTCTCCCTGCCATCTGAACCCGGGCATCAGCAGCACAGAAGTGCAGTCCTGAATGGTCTGGGCCAACCTGGCCCTCCCATCAGCCTTTGCTGGATCCCTACTTCCCAGCTTCCCTTGCAGCCAGGGCTGGCCATGTGTCCAATCAATCCAGCTAGTGAGGTTTAGTGGGAAGCTTTCTGAGACTTCTGCCTCAGGAGCCCTCATACTGTGCTAACATAAGAACAGTGCTCCTCTACATTTCTGAAAATGCCCCTCCTCTCCTTCCTTCCTGTTTACTGCCTTTGAACTTAGCTGTGATGCCTGGAGCAGTAGCAGCCATTTGTGGCCATAAAACACCAAGACTGAGACAAAGTCAAAATAAAGCAAAAATTAAAACAATTGGCTGAGGACAACAGGGCAGAAGCATGAAATGGCTGTGGCTCTGTGATGCCAAGGGTCAGTGGCTGTCGGAGGACTAAACTGTCACCTCCCAATTGCCCTTGCAGGAAAGAAGCCTATGTCCTTCCTGCTTTAGTGACTATTGAAAGCACTGCTAACTGGTAGGGCTTCTAGAAACTTCCAGGTGCGTGGGAGCACAGGGGCCTAAAACAACTGTGTTCAGGAAAAGAGCCTGCCTGTAAGTAAGTCTGAGCCAGGGCATGTTGTTTCTTGAGACTTTATCTCAAGATAAAGCTGTCTTTCAACTACAGTAAAGATACACACACACATGCGCACACACACACACAGAGTCTCAACTAAAATAAAAATGTTCAAAATCAAAAATTTTCAAGTCAGTAGAGCGTGGTGGTGCATGCCTATAATCCCAGCACTTGGGAGGCTGAGGCAGGAAGATCGTTGCAAGTTTGAGACCAGCCTGGGCTACAAAAGTGAGCTCAGGGCCAGCCTGAACTGCATAGCGAGACCTTGTCTCAAAAAGACAAAAAAAAAAAAATTCAAGTCAGGTAAGGCAACATGCACCTGTAATCCCAGCACTCAGGAGGCTGAGGCAGGAGCATCACCCCAAGTCTAAGGTCAGCCAGAGTTGTGTACAGAGTGAGTTCAAGGCCATCCTGAACTACACAGTGAGATCCTGTCTCAAAAACAAAAACCAGAAGTTCTGGAGGAAGGACAAGGCCATTTCCAACTGCACCAGAAAATGGGAAATGTGTTCCTAATTTTCACCCCATTTTATCCAGGGCATAAACTGGATTATGCAGAGACTGGGCTGCTCAGTGGTGCATTGCCAGCCAATAACTTCAGCTCTCAACCCCCTGGGTCTGAAGGAATCACCGCTGAGAGCACTCTGGCCCCGCCCCACACAGCCCCTCTTTATGTTTATGACCTTTTTCTCTTTAGCTACGCCAGGGGCTCGGGACCCAAGAGCAACCGTCTTTCCCCACTTAAGGCAGAGCAAGTAAGTTGCTGGTAGGATCTGGGCTACCGTGGGCCTTACCCTCACTGCCTGTGAAGTCTCATCCTGTCAGCTCTGAGAGATGCCTGTTATTCACAGATGGAGAAACTGAGGCTGGTGGAGTTGCTGTTCACAGTCACATAGTCCGGGCTCATAGGCCCAGCTAGCTATGCGGGTAACTGCAGACAGGTGCAGGCTCAGCTCCTGCATGGCCTCCTTTGCCTTCAGTGCTGAGGCCTCTTTGCTCAGCCTGGTGCCCAACCACCACCACCACCACCACCATCACCACCATCACCACCATCACCATCATCATCACCACCACCACCACCATCATCACCATCATCATCATCATGACATCATCATCATGACATCATCATCATGACATCATCACCACCATCATGACATCATCATCATCATTATGACATCATCATCAAGTGTGGGGCCAACCTATGCCCTCCAGCATCCCCTACTGTTGCAGGGAAGACCTGGGCTGCTTGATTCGAGAAGAGATGTGTGCGACATGGGGCGGAGAGGAGGCAGAGGGTGTTGTTTCTATCTGGATGTCCCCCAAAGCCTGAGGTGCCTATAGGCAGGGCTTTGGGAAGCTGATGGATCATGGGGCTCAGGGCAGACTTGCTGTTAGGAGGCGGGGCCTGGCAGAAGAGGCAATCCCCGGGGGAGGGGCCTGGAAGGCCACCTCTTCCTGACCCCCTGCTTCCTGCTCCCCGTGCAGGGCAGCTCTTCTCCCCCAGGCCCTCTGCTGTGCTTTCCTGCCTGGGAGCCGCTGATCACAGACTCAATCTCTACAGCCTGAGCCAAAAGAGGCCTCTCTTCGTTGTACTTCCAGGTAGCTGGTGTTCTGTCCCAGCAACAGGAGACGTCACTAACCTCAAGCCAAGGCCGGGCGTCCCTGAGGCTTCGGGCCAAGGCCAGGTCTGCTCAGCTGAGCTCTCCAGGCGTCCCCACCAGCCTCTGCCTCGTCGCAGCCGGAGCTCTTGCTTGTCTGAAGCAATAAGCCGAGAAAGCATGCGAGACTATGCGCCACACGTGCCCACGGCTCGTGAGCAAACCCCTTCCTCTTCTAGGCCTCAGTTTCCCCAAGTGTAAAATGAAGACAGTTAGGTTCCCAGGGTGCGTCTTCTCTTAGCCAAGCCTCCTCCTCTGTGGGCTTTCCTCAGGTGCCTGAGAGCCGCAGCCCACAAGCTGGGCCCCAGGCAGCTTCTGGTTCTCCATGCTGAGAGCAGAGAGCTCAGCACACGATAGGAATCCGCCTCCTTAGGCACAGATGAGGTCAGAGGACACCCTGAGGGGGCGGCCAGGACTTCCACCCCCACCGCAGCGGCCTGACTCAGCCTCGGTGCCCCCTTCCAGCTAGCATGCCTCTGTCTCAGGCTGAAGGTCAAGATTTTGCCCCAGGTTCTGTCACTGATTTTTCCAGACAGGAAGATCTTGCTGTCACCCCTGTTGTCAGAGAAGGGCCCTCGGGTCTCCTGGGGGCTGCAGAGCCAGCTCTGCATCCGGGGCCTGTGCATAGCTGACTGGGGCTGTGAGCCTGCTCTGCCCCCAGCCCTGTGACTGAAACCATGTTGCTCGGCCTGGCCACGCCTCAGCTGAGCACTGAAGAGCCCATGCCTCACGTCCTCCTACTTCAGCCTCCCAGGGTGCTGGGATTACAGGCCTGTAAACACGGCCAAGCCTCAGTTTCCCTAGCCTGGCACTTTTGCCAGGCTGCGAGTGTGAGCCTGTCTTGCTGCTCTGCTGGCTGGGACACAGGAAAGACACACAGTGGGGTTGCCATGTGCTCTGGGGCTCTGCAGCTCCCAGTCCTGAGTGGGGCTGGGCTGGACCTTCCGCTCACACTGCCCTGCAAGGGTGCCGGCCGGCTGGGCCATCAAGGGCCTGGGAGGACTCGATGGCAGGAAGTGGTTCCATCCCCAACCAAGTGTGCTCTGCCAGTGTCCAGAGGCCACTGTCCCTGCACAGAGGGGCCCAGCATCTCCGGACTGAGCCCTGCGCCAGGACACAGGCTGGGAGACACGGTGCTGCTGGGGCTCACGTCCACGGTCGCTCAGAAGGCTTCTCACAGCTGCCTTCCTCTTTCCTCCTTTCTCCTCTTCCTCCTCTCCTCTCTTTTTCTTTCTTTTTTTTTTTTTTTTAATTTTTATTTATTTATTTATTTATTTGTTTGCTTGTTGTGTTTGTTTGTTTCTTTATTTATTCATTTTGTGGCTGGCTCAGCCTGCCCTGGTGGTGGCGCTGGCGCAGCATGTGGTGCCGGGGATCGAACTGCAGTCCCCGCAGTTGCCTGAGCCCTCCTAAGCAGGCGCTTTAGACCACTG
>PVKN010030021.1:0-12841 GCA_004027915.1 Capromys pilorides
GTATGTAACATCTTCACTCTCTTTTCCATTCCCCTTCTCCTTGCTTCTGTCTCTTGGCCCCCTTCCCTTCTGAGAAAGCTCTTTCTCTACTTCCAGTTATCTGTCATTTCGTTTGGTCTTTATGTTGCTCATAGAAGAGAAACCATGTGATATTGAAGCTTGTGTGTCTGAAATATATAAATACTGTATATTGGAAAAGGCAATTAGTTGGCTTTGGTGTTAGATCTCAATTCACATCACGACCCTGTTACTTACTTTGGGCAAATTTTTTAAAACCTAGCTAGGCCAATAATCCTAGCCCTCAGGGAGGCTGAGGCAGGAGGATTGGCATGAGTTCAGGGCCAGCCAGAACTTCATGGCAGGACTCTGCCTCAAAAAGATAAAGGCTTGGTTTGTCTTTTGAATTGAGGGAATAATACCTGTTTCACAAAATTGTTGTGGAATAAGATGAGCATTGAATGGCAAATAGTAGCTAATTGAGTAAAGAACAGAGACTGTCAAAGACTCAATTTTGTTGGGGTGTGATGATCCATGCCTGCAATCCCAGCACTAGAGAGGCTGTTGAGGCTGGAGGATTGTTGAGAATTTGAGGCCAGGTGCACTAAAGCGTGAATTCCAGGCTGTCCTGAACTATGTAGTGAGGCCTTGTCTCAGAAACATAAATAAAACCTCAATTTTGTATCTCAAGTATTTCCCCAACTTTAAAATTGTATTGGAGCAGGGTGTAGTGGTCCAGAAGTATAATTCCAACACTCTAGGAAGTTGAGACAGAAAGATCCCCCTGGGCAATTTAGGGAGACCCTGTCTCAGAAGAAAACACATAAAGGGCTGTGGATGTAGCTTGGTGGGAAGACCCTAGGTTTAATCTGTGACAATGTGAAGAAAGGAAAGGAGAAAAGAAAGGGCATTGCAGTATCCAGGGGCTTAATTTTGCCAGGTATCTTGGATGTGCGTGCATTTTTGCACATGTGCGTGTGCCATTGAGGGTTGAGCCCGGAATGCTCTTCCACTGAGCTGTGTCTCAGCTAAATTGCCCAAGATGGACTCAATCTTGTGATTTTCCTGCCTCAGCCTCGCAGATAGCTGGGATACAGGCACATGACATATGCCAGGTACCCATTTTTAAACTTTACATTGTAAATAGAATCGAAGATGAATTCTTCATTGCATACTAGAATTTTAGTGCTGTATTCATTCACTGGTGAGAATGGACTGAAATAATGGGATATCTGCCCTGTTTGCTACCTGTTCCTGTACTTTAACCAAATGGTCTGCCATGCTCTGCTACAGGTGCCAAAGACAGTTACAATGGGTGGTGAAAGGTACAGTGCTTGGCTTTGAAACCAGATTTCTTAGTGTCTCTGTATCTTACGGATATTCTTATGGTGATGAGAAATGTTAATGTGTGTGTAGCAATACATATAACCGAGCTTTATAAACATACATAAATATTAGGGTTCTAACATAAGAAATACCGGAGTCATCTGAAACACTGGATATTATAGACGTAATATTTCTTTTTCAGGTAAAACTTCCCCCAATGATGGAGATCATAACTGCCGAGCAGCTGATGGAATATTTAGGTTAGTGTTGAAGAGTGGATGATTTTGTATTTCTTTCAAAATGAACAGAAGTTTTCAAAGCTGATACATTACCCTGTCTCACCTTTCTGAAGTGATATAGTTTGAATTGTTAATTGAAAATGTTTACAAGGATGTAGGTATTGCTGGGTGTTACATCATGCTCAGCAACGAAATTCTGTGATACATGTAAGGAGACTGAGTGTATCCAGAGAACAAGGTAGGTATTAATTCCTGTGAACTGCACAAGGGAAAAGGCACAGAAATTGACACTGCATAGAGCTAGTATTTAAAAGTGTTAGGTGGACTTGAATTAAGAGATGAAAGTGCTGGGTTGGAACTGTAGCTCTGTTAACCACGTGCAAGGCTTTCCTTCCATGTACAAGGCCCTGAGTTGATCCCCAGCACCATGAAATAACCAGCGACCAAGGAGGTGATTTAGGGCAGTGCTCTTGAAAGTTTTATTTGTGGACTATGCCAATTTATGAAATACTAATTATTGGTCTGCAGTAGAGTAGGAATTTATCACAGGGTGTACGGTGCTTATAGTTACATTAACTAGTAAATACACTGTTTAGTTCATCTGCAATTTTTTTTTTTTTTTTTTTGCGGGACCAGAGTTCAAACTCACGATGTTGCACTTGCCAGGCAAGCACTTGTGCCACGGAGCTATCTCCCCAGCCCCCAGCCTCCTTACATGTATCACAGCCTCCATCTTCCTTTTTGTTTTTTTTTTTTTTTTTTCCTTTTTGTTTTTGAAACAGCATCTCATTGTGCAATTCAGGCTGGCCTTAATCTCACTTTGTAGCCAAGACTGGCCTCAAACTCAAAACAACTTTCCTGCCTCAGCCTTGCAAGTGATGTGGACACCATCATGCCCAGCTGTCTGCATTTTTCATGACAAAAAAATTTTTTTTTCCCTATGTTGGGAATTGAACCCAGGGCCTTAGCCTTGACCTGCCTCCCCAGTCCTTTTTAAAATATTTTTTAAAATTTCAAGACAGAGTCTTTGTCAGTTGCCTAGAAGGCTAGGCTCCAATTTGGCATCTTCAGCTTTAGATACAAGGGGGTTATAGGCAAGTAGCACCAGGCTGAAAGAGGTGTTTGTTTGTTTGTTTGTTTTTTTTTGCCTTTTTTAAACAGGATCTCGCTATGCAGTTCAGGTTGGCCATGAGCTCACTTTTGTAGCCCAGGCTGGTCTCCAACTCACATGGATCCTCCTGCCTCTGCCTCCCAAGTACTGGGATTATAGGCGTGTACCACCACGCCCAGCTGGAAGAGTTTTCTTGGTGAGGGAAACAATATGCTTTTTGCTCTGTTTCTTTTTGTTTTGGTTTTAATTAAGCTTATTGGTCCATTTCTAATATGCATGGTGATCCCTTTCATCACAGGACAGCCCCGTGATTACTTGCTTTCCGGTCTCTTATCCTCCATCTTCCTTCCCCTCCTTATTTATAAAAACTTTGTTTCTGTTCCTCTTTTCTTGCTTTTTTTTTGAAAGTGTGTTAAACTAAGCCTGTATATTTTCATTCTGTTGCCAAATGAGAAATATTTTCACCAACTCATAGCTTGTTGTGCCTGTTCCACCCAGGCAGCTGATTTTATTTTGTTTTACTCTTGGGAGATAGAGTCTGAGTGGGTGGAGGTGGCTCCTGGGAGTGCACCTGAGGAAGGCCCTTCCTTCCCCAACCTTCCTCCTTGCACCTTGAGATCTCCAGACATTCCTTTTTATCCTCTTTTAATTGGCTTAGTGATTCATGAACTTAGGGATGTCTGAAATCTGTGTCACCAGGAAGGCTGACCGTGCTTGCTCCTTTTGACGCAGAGTCTGTGACTCCAAGGAGTATGCAGAGGCAGAAAGGAGCTCAGAGCTACCGGCCAGGAGGCCGCCAGCCAGGAGGCTATTAGGGGACTCTGACATCTGCTGAGTGAGCTGGAAAACCAGTCAAGCGTAGCTTTTAAAATTAGTACGTGTTTTCAGTACATTATATTTGTTGTAAAGAATTAGTACATATGCATAACATAATTTTGGGGAGGGTTTTTTGTCTTTTGTTGTTTGAGACAGAGGCTCTCCATGTGGTTGAGGCTGGCCTTGAGCTCAGCTCTAGCCCTGGCTGCCTTTCATTTTTTTTTTTTTTTTTTTTTTTATATTATGACTGGCTCAGCCTGCCCTGGGGGTGAGGCTGGCGCACCATGTGGTACTGGGGATCAAACTGCGGTCCCTGTGGTTGCCTAAGCTTGCCTAAGCCGGCGCTTTAGACTGCTAAACCATCTCGCTGGCCCCTGACTGCCTTTGAATTTATACTGACCCTCCTGCCTCAGCCTCCCAAGCACTGGGATTACAGGTGTGTACCACCAAACATCTTAATTTTTTTATGCCCCTCCCCTTTCCTTCTTGCTCCCTACATCTCTTTTTTTTTCTTATTATCTATCTTATTTTGCTTTTTATTTATGTTCTGTGTTTCTCTATAAGAGAAACCATGCAATGTTTAAGCTTGTGTGTCTTATTTCACTTAACATGTGGTCCATTTTCCCACAAATGACTCAAGTTTATCCTTCTTTATGACAGAGTAGTATTCCTTATGTGGAATACCACATTGTCCTTATCCATCTGTTGATGGAGTATAGGCTGCTTCTAAAGTTTAGCTATTTCAAATTGTGCTAATCATGCTTTGAAGATGGGTGTGTGTATGTCCCTGTAACATTGATGAGAAGACTGTAACTCAGAAGGACACCTAAAGGAGGATAGCTGAGTCAAATGAAATTTCTATTTTTGTGTTTTAGGTTTTTTTTTTTTTTTTTTTAACACCACTATCTTTTTGTTTTTTAATCATTCATTTGTTCATTCATTTGGTACAGTGTCTTGCTGTACAGCTCGGACTCATGGTGATCCTTCTGCCTGAGCTTCACCAGTACCAGAATTACAGGTGTGAGCCTCTCTGCCCAGTTCAGGTGGCTGGCACAGCATGCAGACCCAGGGATCAAACCCGGCTCCCTGTGCCTGCCATGCAGGTACTTAGATCACCGAGCTATCACACCAGTCCTCTATTTTTAGTTGAGAAATCTCCGTACAGATTTTCCACTGTGGTTCTGGTGATTTGCATTCCTGCCAGCAATTTTAAAGGGTTCTGGACTCTCCAGTCTTTGTTGCTATTTGATTTCTTGATAGCCACTTTTCTGAGGTAAGATGGATTCTTGATGTTTTAGTTTGCATTTTTCTAAAAGCCAAAGATGTGGAACATTTTTTCATGTATTTATTGGCCATTTATATTTCTTCTCCTAAAAAGTATCTATTCATTTCAGTTGCTCACTTCGGAGTTGACTCTTTTATTGGGGACGGTCTGATATTTTTGAATACTGTTCAGAAAATGTCTGTAGTCTGATTATTAGTCCTTGCCCAAGGAACAGCTGAACAGTGGCAAAATGTTTTTCTCTGTGTGTGTGTGTGTGTGTGTGTGTGTGTGTGTGTGTTTGATTTTTTTTTTTTTTTAACTTTATATTATGGCCAGCTCAGCCTGCCCTGGGGGTGGGGCAGCATGTGATACCGGGGATCGAACCCCAGTCCCTGCAGTTGCCTAAGCTTGCCTAAGCAGGTGTTCTAGACCACTGAGCCATCTCGCCAGCCCCGTGTGTGTGTGTGTGTGTGTGTGTGTTTGAGAGTGTGTGTGTTTGAGACAGGGCCTCATACAGTTCAGGCTGGTCTTGCGCTCACTTGGTAGCTCAGGCTGGTCTTGAACATGCAATGATCCTCTGCCTCAGCTTCTCAAATGCTGGAATTACAGGCATGTTTTCCTGCTTTGTAGTTTGTCTATATCTGTTGGCTGTGCTGAAGCTTTTTGGTTTGATGTGATCCCATGTGTTAGTTCTTGGCAGATCGCGCTCATGCTGTGGGGCTCTGTTCAGAAACAGAACATCTGCATCTGTATCTGCAAGAGTTTTACCTATTTTACCTCCCAGCAGATTGTTTCTCTATTTCAATATTTAGATCTTTGGTGCCTTTTGATTTAATTTAGTACATCGTTAGAGATACGGGTGTAGAGTTATTCTTCTGCATGTGGATTGCCCATTCTCCCAGCACCATTGTGAAATACGCTGTCTTTGTTCTGATCATTTTGGGTCCCTTTTGTCAAAGGTCAGAGAGCTAGTCTTTGTCCTCTGTTCTGCTCCGCTGACCTCATGTCTAGGTTTGGTTTTTTTTGTTGTTGGCAATACCATGCTGCAGTCATCACTGTAGCTTTGTAATGTAATTTCAAATCCAGGGTTGTGATGCTTCCTGTTTGCTCTTGTTGCCCTGGATTGCTTTTGCCATCTGGTCTCTGGTTCCATATGGATTTTAGGGTTTTCTTAATTCTATGAGGACTTTGGTATTTTGATTAAGATTGCATTAAATGTGTTTATCAGTTTTGGAAGTATAATATAGCCATTTTGGCTCTATTGGTTCTGCCTACATAAGCAGGAATAGGGAATATCTCTCCATTTCTGATATGCCATTAAGAGAATTTATGAACAGAAGGCTGGCATCTAACTTGAAGTTTAACAAGAATTCAGGGGTTACTGTTTATTTATTTATTTATGATCTTTTTCAGACAGGGTTTCGCTGTGCAGTTCAGACTGGCCTTGAGTTCACTTTTGTAGCCCATGCTGGTCTTGAACTCACACTGACCCTCCTGCCTCAGGCTCCCAAGTGCTGGGATTACAGGCGTGCACCACCACACCTGTCCCAGTGGTTGCTATAATGAATTGAAATTCTTTCTTTTTTTTTTTTTTCTATATTGAAATTCTTTCTTGCTGTGAACCCAACTCATGGTGACCCTCCTGCATTCCCCGTGTTGGGATTCTAGGTGTGTGCCACCACATCTGGTCTGACATGCTTTCAGAGTGATATTTTAAAAACAGTGCACTGGTATGTTGGTGAATTTGAAGGAGAGAAGGAATGACATAGTTCAGGTTGTGATGTATCAGTAGAAAAAGAGAAGTTTTCTAAGAAAAGAGTCACAGGGCCTTGCTATTAATGGGACAGTCCAGATAAATAGAAATCAAGAAACAAAAACTTGATACCCATATTAGGACTAATAATGGAAGAAAAAGTTTGGCAGTAGTTAAATTTATCCCAGATGAACATTTAAACATTTGAAAAAGATGTAATACCATCAAGTTTCTGTAAAATTAAAATGTGTTAATACTGACTACTTTTATTTTTCTTGTTTTTGGCTTTTTGAGACCTGGTCTCACCATGCAGTTCAGGCTGGCCTTGAGCTCACTTTTGTAGCCCAGGCTGGTCTCGAACTCTGCCTCAGCCTCCCAAGTACTGGGATTACAGGCATGCGCCACCACGTCCGGCTAATACTGACCACTTTTAGCATGTTTATACTCAAAAGTTGAACTACTTTTATAGAAGTTAAAAAAAATCAAAGAACTCTGGGAGGCTGAGGCAGGAGGATCACAAGTTCAAGCCAGTTTGGGCAACTTAGCAACTTAGTGAGAATTCATCTCAAAAATCAGACAGTGCTGGTGTGGTAATGCACACCTATAATCCCAGCACTTAGGAAGCTGAGGCAGTAGTCACTGTGAATTCAAGGCCAGCCTGGACTACATAATAAGATCCTGTCTCAAGAAAAACAAAAAACACAAAAGCAAAAATTCACTTGGGGGCTAGGAATGTAGGTCTGTGGTAGATATCATGCTTAGCAGTGTACAAGGCTCTGGGGTATATAGTTCTGGGCTCCGTGTATGTGTACTAGTTTACCTAGTTTGTATAAGAAATCACCCCCAAATTTACTGGCATCAGACCACATTCGCTGTCCACAGTTGGCATCTCTGAGGTGGCAGGCGGCTGCAGGCTCACAGGAGGCCTGGCACACAGGCCCAGTCCCAGGTGCAGTCAGCCTGTTGTGGGCAGGCCAGCTGCTCATGGGCTGTTGGACCAAGGCCGCCCTTCTCTGTGCCTGTCGGCCTGTAATGAGACAGTTACAGGGTAGCTGCTGGCTTCCAAGTGGGCAGCTGGGAAAGCTGCAAACCCGCCTGTGTGGGAAGTAGCATCTTGTTACTTCTGTCATCCTTATTCTTTAGAAGTGAGGTAGTAAAGCCCTTCTGTGCTCTTGGGAAGGGAATCACTCACAAGTGGTTATCAGTATATGGTGTTTACATTTAAAACTTTTTATCATAACAGACACAGCTGGGTGTGGTGACGCAGGCCTGCAAGCTCAGGGCAGCCAGGGCTACTTAATGAATTCGAGGCCAGCCTGGACTGTAGAGTCGGACCCTGCCTCAAACAAACAGAGGCGAAATAAAATAAAAAGACACATTGCCTCATGTGTTATGCAATGCACCAACTCCCCACATTGAATTGTGGTCATTATGTCCTGTAACGGTTGCTACTAAAAGTAACAAAACAGCTCCTGACAGCTAGTCCCCACAGACTTCGCTGCCAGCACACTTGTCCATCCTTGCCACTTTCTGGAGCAGTCCTGGAAGGTCCTTCAGGAGAATCTTTATAATTTATAGGGTCTGGTAAGAACCATAGTGACTGCTGCTGCCACGTGCTGCCAGGCTCATGAACGCATCACCTTGTGTCCTTGTCTGCCTTCTCAGCTGAGGGGACTGATTCAGGACATTGAGGCAGCCATCACAGCATAACCAAAGACGCTCATGAAAGAGGACTTCAGCAGACTAAAGCGCCTGCTTTGGCAAAAGTGCAGCAGCTAGGTTCATCCCTGGCATCCCATGCCGGTCCCACCCATGGGGCATGCTGAGATGTGATTGAGACTGAGCGTGGTGGTGCGCACCTGTAATCCCAGCACTTTGGTAGGCTGAACACAGGACACTCACTAGAGTCCAATCTGTGTAGTGAGACGCTGTGGGCCCTGTATCCCCTGTCCTAAATGCATTTAAGAAAAAAAAAAAAAAAAAAAAAAGAATGCCTGCAGAGAATAGCAAGAAATGTGTTCAAAATTAGTGTTTTTTGAGAGGCACTAATGCCAGTGTATCTAAATAATACCTTTTTTGTTAATCTCAGCGCAGCGCTTGTGCTGGGCCAGGAGGATCACAAGTTTGAGCGTAGTCTGAATGATGTAGTAATTTAGATGTTTAGAAACGTTTACATATATGGGCCCCACTACAGTCATCACTGTGTGTTTATATATATATATATATGGTCATCGCTACAGTGATGCCACTGAAACACAGATACTAAAAATTAAGCAGGCATGGTGGCAGTCACCTGATTTCCAGCACTGGCGAAGCTGAGGCAGGAGTATTGCCATGAGTTGAAGACTAGCCTAGGTTATGTAGTAAGTTCAAGGCCAGCCTGGATAAGACCTTGCCTCAAAAAAAATCACTCAATCAGGCTTTGCTTTTCTTTTGGTCTGTCTGTCTTCAGATTTTGAGTCTGAAACCAGCGCTGCTTTATAACAGAGCGATAGCCCTAGCCCTCTTTTTGTTTTGAGAGGGTTTTTCATGCTGAGTTGTCTAGGTTGAGCTCTTAACTCATGGCCCTCCTATGTCAGCCTCCTAGAGGGCTAGAATTGCAGATGTCTAGCACCAAACTTGGCTAAATTATCAGGTTTTTTTAAAGGCAAAGATAGGGTTAGGGAGATAGCTCAGTAGAATAATCACTTGCCTAGCAAGCTCAGGGTCCTGAGTTCAATCTCCAGTACCACAAAAAAAAATAAATAAATAAAATTTAAAAATAAAGACAGCCAGGTGTGGTGGCGCACACCTATAATCCCAGCACATGGGAGGCTGAGGCAGGAGGATCGGTGTGAGTTCAGGACCAGCCTGGGCTACAAAAGTGAGCTCAAGGCCAGCTGGACTACATAGCAAGACCCTGTCTCAAAGACAAAATAAATAAAAATAAAGACAAAGATATTTTGACTACTTAGAATTGTAAACTTTTAGAATAATGATGGTACCATTGTTGGGAGGTAATTGGAGAAATAACTATACTCTGAATAGCACTAAGAGTTGGCCCTGCCGTTGGGAGCTTTATATCTAGTAACGTAGACGATCTCTGCGTGTACTGTAAAGTTCAGAAGCATCATAGTATGTATCCAGAAGTAACATGTGACCCGACAGCAGAGTTAACCCAGATTTTCTCTGGATAGAATGAGTCAACTTTTTTTTTTTTTTGGTGGGACTGGGTTCGAACTCACAACCTTGCAATTGCCCAGCAGGCACTTGTGCCACAGAGCTATCTCCCCGGCCCCAAGAGTCAACTTTCTATGTCACCTGTTGCTACAGTGCTGAAAAATTTATAATTAAAGTCTCTTACTGGTGTTGGTGAGATGGCTCAGCGGTCTAAAGCGCCTGCTTAGAAAAGCTTAGGCAACTGCAGGGACTGCGGTTCAATCCCCGGCACCACATGCTGTGCCAGCCCCACCCCCAGGGCAGGCTGAGCTGGCCATTAAAAAAAATAATAATAAAATGTCTGAAAATTATAAATAAATAAAAAAAAGGTCTCTTACTTTACAAGCCAAAAAAAAAAAAAAAACTTAAGCAATTTCACAATTTCTTTTCACAGGTGATTACATGCTTGATGCAAAGCCTAAAGAAATTTCAGAAATTCAGCGTTTAAATTATGAACAGGTAATAGACATAATATTTATTATAGTAAAGTGAATAATTGTTGTATTAGTATGTACATTTATCTCTATCAGTGGCTCTAAAACCTTTTCTGTTTTGGGGAGGGGATTTGAGATGGGGTCTTCCCGTGTGCTTCATTTGATACAGGGTCTTGCTATGCAGCTTGGACTCAGTGATTCTCCTGTCTCAGTCTCCCCATTGCTGGGATGACAGGAGTGTGCCGCCACCCACAGTTTCAGGGCCAGCATAGTGTGACTGGAATTCTGGGGCTGGCACAGCATGCATGCAGTACCAGGGATTGAACCGTGGTCTTTGCACTTACCAGGCAGGTACTTCGACTGCCTAATTATCTCCCCAGCCCTTGCTATGTGCTTTATGCTAGCCTTGAGCTCACCATGTGGCCCAGGCTGATCTAGAACTAACACAGTCCATCCTCCTAAATGCTGGAATGACAGGTGTGTACCACCATACCCTGCTAAACTTTGTCTATAAAGGACTAAATAGTAAATATTTTAGGCTGGTGACATAGCTCAGTGGTATAAGTGCCTGCCTGGCAAGTACAAGGTCCTGAGTTCAATCCCCAGTGCCAATACCCACCCCGCTAAAAAAAAATCAGAGTGTAAATATTTTAGTTTCTAAAGTCACATGTTGTTGGTCTCTGATGTACGTTCTTTGGGGTGTTTATTTATTTGTGGTTTTCTGGTTGGGAGTTGAGGCAGAGTCTTAACTGTATAATCCAGGTTGGCCTTGAGCTTGTGGCAGTCCTCCTGCCTCTGCTGCCCAAGTCCTGGGGTTATAGGTAGACACTAGCCAGACATTGTGAATCCCTGACTTCTGTGAATACCTGTGCTGCTTAGGATGGTATGTACCAGCAGAGCCGTCCTACAGCTCTTCCCTGCTCCCCTTCCTCCTCCCTTTCTCCCTTCCGTTAGCTCTTTTAGATTCAGTGAATTCCCTGGAACGTGAACCATGGGGAGCTGAGCATGCTGGTCTCCCATTCTGCCCACAGTCTCTCCTCCCCGCTGCTGACATTCTACATCGACGAGAGCTGCCCCAGTGTGCCCCTGCACACGGACGTGTCCCTGTCCTCCAAGCACAGCGTGTGCGTTAGCGTTCATCCTTGCTGTTGTGCCACTGGGTTATACCTGTCACAACGGATCTGACGCATCATACCGAGTGATTGCAGTGCCCCCAGCCCCCTGTGGTGCTATTTGTCCCCACCTCTCCCTATCCCTGGCAGCCATTTATCTTCATGATCTTTGAGTTTTGCCACTTCCTGCGTGTTTTTACAGAGTGTAGCCTTCGTTCTCCATGTTTTCCAAAGCATGATAACTCATTTATATATAAAAATTATAGTACAAATCACGTAATGTGAAATATTTAGTACTCAGCTTTTTCCCCTGGCACTAGAGATTGGAAAGCAGAGCACTTTATCACTGAGCTTTGTGCCCAGCTCTTTTGTCTTTTATTTTGAGACAGTCTGGCTTGGCTTCCTGGGCTGGCCTCAAGGCTGTGAGGCCTGTCCCAGGCCCCTACTACCTAGGAGGGTAGGCATGTGACTCCATGCTCAGCTGCCAAATCTGTTTTTTTGTTTTTTGTTTTTTGCAGTGCTGGACATTGAACTCAGGACCTTGCACTTATCCTACTGAGCTATATCCCCAGCCCCTAATCTGGGAAGGTTTACTGGAGATTGAATCTAAGGCCTTTATATGGAGTTACTTCTCCAGCTCCTTTTTACTTTTCATTTTAGGGTACAGTCTCGTGAAGCTGCCCATGCTAGGCTCATTTGCCGTCCTCTTATTTCAGCCTCCCAGATGCTGGGGTTATAGGCCCGTACCACTATATCTAGTTCTCTGTGTCTGTCTGTCTGGACTGTCTGGACTGTCTGTCTGTCTGTCTGTCTGTCTGTCTGTCTGTCTGTCTGTCTGTCTCTTTCTCCTTCTCTCTCCCTCTCTCTCTGTCTCTCTGTCTTTCTGTCTCTCTTTCAGGCAGGGTCTGCCTCTGCAGTTCAGGCTAGCTTCAAACTCACTTTGTAGCCCAAACTAGCCTCAAACTCTCAGTGGTACGCCTGCCTCAGCTTGCTGAGTTCTGGGAATTACATCTAGCTCTCGTAATCATTTTTAATTTTGCTGGTTCCTAGTGTTAACTGTATTCATGGTGTCATCTAATAAATCTCCAGAACTTCATGCTGTGAACTAAAATCTTGTATCAGTCAAACAGCCCTTCCCCTCTCTCTCCTCTCAAGCCTGAGAACCCAGCACGCTACTTTCTGTTCTGTGCCTTTGGCTGCCTGGGCAGCCCATAGGCCTGGATGGAGCATGATGTGTTTGTGCCTCCACAAGCAGTGCATCTCACTCAGCACGCTGCCCTCAGGGTTCATCCACAACAGCGTGTCATGGGATTGCTGTCTTTTTTCATGCTGAGTAGAACTCTGCTGTATGTGTGTACGTTTGCTCTGTCTGTTCACATCAGTGGGCCTTTGGGCTCCTTCCACTCTGAGTGCAGGTGTTGTAGGTGTGCCTGGAGAGCTGCTTCTTGCCTGTTGTGCATAATGGGTACAGTTGGAGAAGCATCTTTTCAAGACCCTAGGGCCAATGAGATAGCTCGGTGGGCTAAGTGCCTGCTTAGGCAAGTGCAGGGACTGGGGTTCGATCCCAGGCCACGTGCCATGCTAGCCCCAC